>NDGM011077191.1:0-11416 GCA_002564305.1 Octomys mimax
GAACTCAGGCTCTTGTGTTTGCCAGGGAAGCACTTATTCCACTGAGCCATCTCCCCGGCCCCTTCTATTCTTTTCTTGATGGCTTCTCACCGACACTTCAGCGGTCAGACACCACCTTGGAGGGAGGATTCGCAGCGTGTCCGTGGCTGATGAGGAGAACCTGGATGCAGGAAGAAGCTCAACCTTTGCAGCCACATGAGGCGCAGCTCCTTTGCTTCATGACAGTGCCTAGGAGACCTTTTGATGTGCAAAGTTCACAATATTGGTCGACATACATTCTTGGCAAGGTGCTGTGAGAAAGACAGAGAATATAGAGATAAATAAACCAGACTTCCCTCCTCATATGTTCATGGTCTGGCACTGAAATGTTTATTACCCTGTAGCTCTGATAGCTATGAGAAGAGATTCAAATACAGCAAGACAGCTAGCATTCTCTCTCTCTCTCTTTCTCTCTCTCTCTCTCTCTCTCTCTCCCTCTCGCTCTCCCTCTCCCTCTCCCTCTCCTTCTCCTTCTCCCTCTCTCTCTCCATATATACATTTGCAAACCACTTTACTATAATGTAGTAATATCCTCATCATGATTATTACCACCAAAATTAAGATGCTTTCTTGGTTCTGTTTTCAGCAGTTCCACGCTAGGGTGGTGGGACACAGATGTGACTTAAACATGTCTGGTATTTATAATAGTCTGGATGTGTTTACTATTCCAATTTATAAAGGATAAAACAGCTGTATGGCTCTATGATACCTGAAAATCCCAAGGACTGTGGAAAGTCTGCTTAAGCCTAGAACACAAATATGCCCAAGAACCTCAGCTGTGGTACCTGCCCTATCCACAGGCTACACCCAAAGTAGCAACCTAGTACAGGAAGGTTACCATTTGCTATGGACAGTGGGCCTGACGGGGGATGTGAGAAGACTCCAGACCATGGGTAGATAGAAGACAAGCAGAGTCTGGCTCTGAAGTTTTACAACCAAATCTTTCTTTAGAAAGAACAGAGCAGTATTAGCAAAAACAAGTGAGTTTCCCCTACTATCATTTACCAATCAATTATCTATCCTGCAGGAATTTATACCTTCAAAAGTTGCAGAAGCCACATTGGAGTGCAGCTTTTGCTGTGCTCACTGACACAGGCCCCACCAAGGAGTGTCACTTTCATGAGTGGCACTGTCACTTCACACACCAAAATTTATATTAAAGAACATGAGAATGCATCCAAACTGGATTGTGCTGAAGTTCCAAGGACATGTTCAAGGACACTGTGAAATACAGGGGCAGCCATGTTTTGAGAAGTAACTTAATGCCTTCCTCAAAATTCTCACTCTCCTCTGTCTCTGCTGCTTCCTCTCCCAATCATTCCTCTAAACACAAGTCTGTCCAGGCTGGATTTCTTTCTATTTCTTCCTTACAACAGCTCTGCTAATGTCTCTGAAATCAGTGGAATTTTCATAGATTCATCATCTCCAATCTTCTACAAGCATATAGCTACCAGGAAGAAGAAACTATAGAAACTATATAGCCGTGGCTTCCTTTGATCAAGAATGCGAGAAATGCACACTTCCTGAAAAGACAAATGGAGAAAGAGGATCATGAAGAGAATCTGGAGGCTGCATGGGTATCCAACAAGCTGTGACTCACAGATTCACTCATGAGTCACGTAATTTATGTAGCAGGGAATAAGGTGCCAAGAGAGCGAGCAGGTCCACAGCTACACTAAGTTCAAGATGGAGTTTAGAAAAGGACAAGATGCAAACTCCCCGCCTCTTCTTGTCCTCGTCTGTCTGTCCCCATCTCTGTCTGACTCCTTCTCCCAGAAGCATCGTCAGCACTTGTGTCACTGCCGCCATCCATCATCTCACCATCTTGCATTGACTATCAGAAGAGAAGCCAAGAGGCTGGCACGGACAAATCGAAAACCACAATGGTTTGAGCAAAGTGAGTGAAGAGGGAACATGGGAGGCGATGTCAGGATAGAAAGATAGGAAGGTTGTCAGAGGCAATCAAAGACATCCCTACAAACAATCCTGGAACAGTCAAAAGGAAGTTAAATGAAAATGCTGATATTCAATTTCCCAGCTTTTCATAGGAAATTGAAGATGGTTTTATGAAAGGCGAGCAAGGGAAGGGGAGTCTATAGACCACTATCCTCTCAAAGCATTGATTGAAAACAGTTGTTTTTCAAACACATGCATGATTCAATATCTAGCCATTACAATTTGTAGAGTACATTTTTTTTTTCACAAATTATTTGAAGAAAATACTTTGAGGACTTGGAAACACGCCAAACAGAGAAAAATGAGGCCGAGCGTAAAGGCATACTGCTGGAATCCTAGGGGCTGTGAGCAGGAACTTCCCTGCCACAAGCTTTTCTGCTCCCCATGCCCCATTCTTTTTGTCAGTGATGGCTGAGGACTCGGCTCCAAAGGCTACAGAGAACAGATGCTCTAAGTAGAGTTGGCTTCAGAATTTATTTCTTGCATTTCTAATACTGACTTGCCTTTGCATTTATTTATTTATTTATTTATTTATTTATTTTGCCTTTTTCTTAATGGAAAATGAGGGCAGGAAAGTTCTAGGCAAAGTGTTACTCTGATGTGAAGTTTCTTCACAAACTAATGCTCTGTGAGGCATCCTGGTCTTGGTGAAGACCAAGTGTGTGGCCTGGCCGTGTCACTGGGGAAACTGGTCAGAGTGCTCAGATGTTCAGAAGATCTAATCCACATGGAGAAAGGGAAAGAGCTCAATTAAAGTATGGCTCACTGTAGATTCGCTCCCCATCACCTGATGATATCAGGGTCTCACTGGTCCATGAGTCACAGCGCGCTGCATGCAAAAAACTCCACAGTCCATCTGGCCTTGGACACGGGCACCACACAGAACAGCACATGGAGGATACTACTGCCTGGGGCGCACAGGTGCCTCCTTCAGCCCTGCTGAGTACAACTGTAGACTTCTCTGCAAGCGCTGAAAGGAAAGATAAGTAAAGCCGAGTGACCCAGGAAAAATGGCACAGAGCTGCGCAAGCCTTGCAGCTACAAGAGCATTGAGGTTAGAAGTTCTTTCCACTGTCTGCTGAACCTCCATCCCTGTAGCAGCCATCACCTCCAAGGTCACTGCTATGGGACTGGGAGGAGAGGAAAATGGAAAGTGTGCATCTGCAGCAGCTTTCTGGATCTCACTGCTACTGTGAGTGGCCTGGCTTGTAGGAGGGAAGAGAAGTAACAGCAGTGTCCCTAGTGGTGGCCCTCAAAGAACAGAAAGCCAGACCCAGCAATGAGCACCTGGGAGGGGAAGCAGGGCAGGGGAAGAGAAAAGACAAATGTGATTGGGCAGTGAACCCCTGGTCTCTGCCTTGTCTCAGTGGTAGCCATTAAGCATGCGTACACCACACTACCTTCTTTCTGTGGTGCACCACTTCCAAGAGCTTCTGATCTCTTCTTCATTACGCTCCCTCCAGCAGCCTCTGCAGCCAGCCTCTGGCAATGCCACTGCACAAGTGCATACACAAGGCCAAGAGCTGTGTAAATCCCTAGAGTCACACAGAAATGAGAGGCCAGAAGGCCACGGCTCCTCAGCCTCCACTCATCTTGAGATCCCCCAAAGCTGTTCCATAGCTCAGGCTCCTCAGAGTGGCTCTGGGGAAAGAGAGACACGTGGTGAGAGGTCTGTGGCAAGAGAAGTGGTGGGAAAGGCCAAGGAGACAGGCGCTAGGGAAGGAGGTGTGAAAGAAGGAAAACACTTTTCTGGAGCCTTAGCCGAGCCATCCTGTTTCGCTTAAGCAGGCTGCGTCCTGACGGGAGGGCTGAGAAAACAAACAACGCCCACATGCGCTGATCGAGGTCTGGGCTGGGGTCTTGTGGAAGAGAGCCTCCACTGCTGTCCTCCCAAGAGACAGGGGACAGGAGGCCGATGAGGCCCTCTCTGGGCCCTGGAAAGTGCTGGACAAAGCTGGGGAGAGGGAAGGAGACACAGCCCTTGTAGGTGGCTTTTCCCATTCCTCAGTCTTAAGGTTCCTGATGCCATCCTGTCTCAAACCTCAAATTCCTAAGGAAGCTAGTGTCTTCTTTGATTCCTGCTGTGAGTTCCCAGTGTTCAGAGGAGGGGAAACTTGGCTTGAATTTGGCCTGGTTAACACCCAAAGTGCTTTGCTCCTTGCAGCTGCGTGTTCCCAGAACACCGGTCATACTATTGATCCCTGACGTTGTCATAACAACGTGTTCACTGGCTGAGTCAGCTATTCTCTCATTCATTTGTGTAGAAAACATACACGGTCGCATAGCAGGCAGTGTGCTGGATCTAAGATGTGCCCAGCCTCAGAGGTCACAGCCTTCTTGGAAATCACAGCCTAGAGGAGGATTCTGGGAATGCAACAGATGATTTCTGCTTAGTGCATCACCGACAATGGATAGGGATCCAGAGCACTAGGTGGAAGTGCCCTGTACCAGGCTGGGGTGCTGGGGTAGGGTCTGAGCAGCCCAGGAACTGCCCCATGGTACCACAGTGTCACAAGTGCATTCCATCAAAGAGCACTCCTTAGTGCCCAGAGAATGGCCTTTGCGCTTGTCACCCAGGAGGGCCTACAGAGCACCAGCCACCACTTGGTGACACCCTATGCATGAACTCTGAACCCAGTGGGTTCTATACTACTCCATAGTTCTAGGAATTAGGAACTGTCTTTCACTCTTGTCTTTGTCAATTCTCTACCAAATTCAGTGCTTCTTGGATGTTTTAAAAATCTTGAACCTGGTGCAGTACATCACACAGAAGAAATGTGCTGGAGGCTGCTTGTCTTTCTACCATCAACATACACATGAGCACTCAGGTGCCCACACAGAACCACCCAAGTGGCAGGCAGGGCTCTGAGTGGTGCCACCCTTCACAGCTCAAGGTCTTTTGAGGGCCTGCCTTGACAGGGTCCCAAGGAGACTGGGTGACTGATCAGGTCTGGTCTGAGATGAGGCTGCATCTTCAAATTCATGTTCTTGCCACTTTTCTGTCCCTGCGCTCTTCTCCTTGGAAAGAGAAAGCTCCCAGCCTGGACGCCCACAGTGCAAGTGTGCTGAACTTCCCCAGGCCTCCAGAGGACCTGCAGCCTGGCCCTCGTAAAGCTGTGTCACACCAGGTGAACACCTCGACGTCCAGTGTGTTTCTTGGAGAAACAGAGATGCCAGCAATGCCTGCCTTGCTTTTGCAAACAAATATAAAGAAGTCTGTGAGAGTCATTCAATAAAAATTCCAGGTTCTTTTCCTTTAAAGGGACTTTTTTCTTTTCTTTTCATTTTTTTCCTCATTTTAGGGAAGAGTCTACAGGGTGTTCATGGTCTCACTACTAAATCGGACTCGTAGTGATTCTCCTGTTTACAGCCTCCCAAGTGCTGGGATTACAGGCACACGCCACCAGGCCCAGTCTCAATCACCATCTCAGTGTGCCCTGGGGGGAAGGGCTGGCACGACAGGCCTGGGAATCAAACCCTGGCACCTGCGCCTGCTCGCAAGTGCTTTAATCCTCTAAGTTATTTGGCCTCCCCAAGGGACTTTTTTCTTCTTGAAAATTATATGCAATCCCAGGCAATGGAATAAATAAATAAATAAATAAATAAATAAATAAATAAATAAAGTAGAAGAACAAGAGGGAAGTAATTCAAGCAAAAATGTTGGTGCCAGCCTGGTTTGGAAGACATCTCCATAACAAGCAGCTCAAATTTCTTCCCCTCTTGGCTGATGGAATTAGAGATAAAAGCCTGACACTTACCACCTTCCACCTGATGCTCTATGCAGACTCACTACAGCAGATGTGTCTATTCCCAGACGTTGGCCCATGATCGGTGTGTGCACAGTATTTTTCTGCATTTCCTAGTGGTCTCCTCTCAGGAGGCTTCCTGATGACTCATCACTGCGAGCCAGTCCCCATGGGAAACAAGGCTGGGGAAAGCTCTTGGCAGGGAACATGGTCTGCAAAGACTTCCTGGATTGCCAAGTCCTCCGAGTCCCCTCAACACCTCCCAAGCATGTCAGCAGCTTCTGTGGTCCCAAATCCTGCCCTCTGCCGTCCTTTGATTCTCTTCTGTCCTCCCCTTCATTTCCCCAACTCTCCCTAATGAAATCTACACCAATCCAAATGCCTTCTACTTTGTGACCGTAGACTTTCCGGTCTCCAGAACTGTAAAAAGTCTGCATTTGTTGTTCGAACCACAGGGTCCTTAATTTGCAGCAGCAGCCCACCCTGGCTAAGACCCCAAGAAGTTGGCCAACGTGCAGGTTTTCTTTTGTAGACCATATATCCTGATTTTCACTGCAAAACCTGGAGTCCGTCATTTTGGGTTTTATTCTTTTTAATTTTTTTAGTCTTTTATCTATTTATTTATTTTATTTATTTGGTACAGGGTCTGCTACACAGCTCAGACTCACAGTGATCCTCCTGTCTCAGCCTCCCCAGCACTAGGATTAGAAGTGTGTACAACCACTCCTGGTTTTGGTGTCCGGTTCATTGCGGGGCCAGCATGGTATGTGGTACGGGGGATTGAACCTGGGTCCTTGCACTTTCCAGGCAGGCACTTAGACTACTGAGCTATCTGGCTCTGAGTTTTATTCTTGATGTGCAAATTTCTTAGGAAAAGTTCCCTTACTAGACTGAGCCCATAGTCTCAGTTTTAAAAATATTTAATCTTTCATATATTTTCTGCAATTACTCTTATTCAAGTACAAAGAAACCTGGTAAGTCACAAGGATAGTTTTTTTTTTTTTATAAAACTGTAGTTTACATCTGAAACAACCTAGTGAAATTAATATCATGATCCCCATTTTATAGATGAAGAAACTGAGGCTGAGAGGAATTACTTTTCTAGGATCACACAGCTAGAAAGTGGAGAATAGAGTGGCAGTGTACACGCGAGTCTGCCTACTTTTGCATTGCTTCTTGCCAGTGAGATCCATTTCTGACTGTGACAGCTGAGTGTTGAAGTTTCTACAGATATCTGATTTGTTAAATCCAACAAAAGAGTCTTTCAAAACAGTCTTACATGACTTTGCAGAACTACCAATATCTGACTTCATAATTATATATTTGTATTTATCTCTTTTGTTTGATCAGCCACTAACCACTTCCTTTTATGTTTTTGTCACACAATGTCTTAATGTACCTGTAACACTCCAGTGTGTTATGCTCATAGCAGGCAATGAGAGCGACATTCCATACCACAGGAGACTTCCTTGGAGACAGGGAACAACATGATCGCTTGCGTCCGTACCCCACTCAGACCAGGGAAGTGGCACCTTGCCTACTCCTGAGGCCAGGCTGCCTCACACTTCTCTGCAGACACCAGGGAATCTTCTCAATTTCCTGCCAATAAACTAAAAAATCATTTATAACCAACAAGCCCATTTGAGTGTGTGGATTATCCCAGGGCTGCCTGGGCAGGCCCTACTGTAGTACTCTGGGCAGAGATCTGGAGAGAGGCTGACTCCTATGAGCTCTACAGTATTTATTTATTTATTTATTTATTTATTTATTTATTTATTGTCTTTTTGAAACGGGGTCTCACTATGCAGTTCCGGCTGACCTTGTGCTCACTTTGTAGACCAGGCTGGTCTTGAACTCACAATAATCCCCCTGCATCAGCTTTTGGAGTTCTAGGATTGCAGGTGTGTGCCACCATGCCCAACTTGTACAGTATTTATTTTGTGGAATGACATGATATCAGCTTGCAGGTGCTGCTGACAGGATGATTTCTGGTGACTCCAGTCTTCTGTACAGAGCATTATATGGGCAGTGATCCACATATCCGAGGGCCTCCCTGATCACTGGGTCTCCAGATCCCAGGCACAAAGTATTCAATATGTATCTATTAAATCAATGCATTAATGCATAAATGATCTGTGATATTTCAAAATAAATTAAATCGGGAAACTCAAAGTGTTTGTCCCCTCATTTTGGAGTTGGCATCAACAAACTCTGTAGTGCTTCCGCTGACAGTTATACTGGGAGCCTGGTGAGCTGCTCTGGGAGTTGCTCACTGATGCTTTTGGGCCAATTCTCCATTCAGAAAGTCCACACGCACTTGTAGAGTCACTCAGATTCCCTGGGCTTTGGGTAGCAGTGAGCTTGAATGCTGGACTTAATGAAAGCATCCCTGATTCTCAGTAGTGAGCAAGCTGGCCCCGTCCAGTGGCTGCTGTCCCCATGCTCATTGCTACAGGTCAGTGAAACATAAAACAAAAAAAATGGATTCATCTCATTCTTGTTCAGAGTAAACTGCCACTATTTCCTATCCTTACACTGAGGTTGAGAATGAAATCTTTAAGAAAAATGACTTGTGGGTAGCATAAATTCAGGTTCCAAGAGTGAAGGAAAAAAATGAGCTTTCTGTGCTGACGCCTGAACCGACCAAGACCATGGCATGTGTTTGGCCACTGTTTGGTGTTCTGAATGGGGACTGACAAGAGCCTGATGGGAGACTATTATGTGATTCTGGGGAAGATCCTGCCCTTATTGCTTGCTACGTGATTTCCAGGGAATTGGGCCCTTCTCAAAAGTAGCAGGCTTCATCTGACTTATAGATTTATTGAGACTTGGGGAGGTTATTTATGGCTTTGGGTTTATAGCTTTAATAACCTACTCTCCAAGAGATTGTCTGAAGAAGGAAGTTCTCCTGGCTGCAGGCCAGCAAATTCCACTCAGCAATGGAGGGAGAGACTGCCTGCTCCTCACTGCGGACAGCTCATCCTCGAAGCTGTCCTCAGGAAGTCCTGCCTGTGCACCCTGGCGCACATACACACACACTTACAAGACACAGGCTAATCTTCAGGACTTACGGTAAGATTGCTATGCAGCAAACACATCATAAATCACTTAAATGGATATTTAATTCACACTCTAAGAGTGCAACTCCTAAGAGACCAAGAACTCAGAAAGGCTAAATGTAGGCATGATATTTGTGATAGGGCCCTGCAAATTATATTTGTTTACTAGAAATCTAGGGCTTAGGAAGCCTTTCACTGAGCAATATGAATGAAAGAAAAAAACAGAGAAATTTCAAGAATAAAAATGGGGGTACACATTTGGAATAAATGTCAAACAATTAAGGTTGAAGAGGTAGATTTAATGGTTGTATTCTATGTAACTTTTTAAAATAACTCAGTGATTAAAATAGCTTACATCTTTCTTGTTATTGATAATCTATCTCAAAAAATATCACGTGGATCTCCATGTGGACAAAAATGTAACACACAACGTGTGATAGCCCACCTACAAACACCAAGGGTCTGGCATGTGACCCATGTACAAGGGCACAGTATCAACACGACTTTTGGTATGGAGTGTGTGTGTGTGTGTGTGTGTGTGTGCTTTACAAGGTGAACTTTCATATCTCTAAGCCCTGCCCAGTGGGTTTTATAGGGCAGCCTATATGTGTGGGGAAGAGTACCTGCCACCAGGCTGGGTGCAGCCTTCTCACAAGGAAAGCTTACTTTACCCTAGAATGAATGTGGACAATCAGCCCCAGGAGGAAGAATAGCATGGGTTTTTGCCAAACTGAGGGGCAAATGAGCTCATGTTTCTAACAAGTCAGAGGCCGGGGTTAAGATCTACAGCCCTGGCCCAATGACTTTGTCTCAAAGCTGCAGACAATGGCATCCAAGGCCGTAACCTGGGCACTAAGAAGGAAAACACAAATAGAGCCTGTGTGAAATAAAGCTGATCTCTGTTCCTAGAGAACTAATGAGCAGTGGGGTGGACAAATCAAATCCAAGAAAGACACAGAAGGGAAGGGAAGCTGAGAAGATATAACCTATGTCCTGGAAGAACACAGCAATGTGAAATTTGTGTCTGTTCTTGTAGATTAAAGCCATCATAGAAAATGGGATCATTACATATATCTAAAACTAGTAAACTTAGTAATTTTTAAATTCCAACAGCATATCTCACAATATTAGAGAAAACAATCCTAAAATTCATCTGAAACCAAAAGAGATCTAGAATAGCAAAAGATATTCTGGGCAACAAAGACAAGGCAGAGAACATCACAATTCCAGGCTTGAACTTATACTACAGATCTATTGGGGTCAAATCAGCATAGAACTGAGGATCAGTGGAACAGATCAGAAGATGCAGGTGAAACTCCAAAACACTCAGCCCCCTTATTTTTGACAAAGGGGCCATACATCTTCATTGGAAGAAAGATATGTTCTTTAAAAAATGGTGGTGGGAAAACTGGCTTTCTAAATGCTAAAGACTAAAACTAGTCTATCACCATGTACAAAACTAGTCCTTCAAAATGTACCAAAGATCTAAATGTTAAAACAGAAATACTTAATTTACTGGAAGAAAAAATACGTAGAAATATTGGACACAGCTATAGAGAAAGACTTTGTTCACAAAATCCCAATATTAGGAAATGTCACAAAGAATCAGGAACTAGGACCTCATCTTATTAAAAAAGCTTTTGCACAGCAAAGAAATCATGAATGGCGTGTTGAGACAACCCAGAGTTGGAAACATTTTGGCCGATTTTTAGTCAATTGTCAGACAAAAGACTAATATCAGAACATATAAAGAACTGAAAAAAATCAGACCTCCCCAATTTAAAGACTCAATCCAAAACTAGGCCTCTGAAATGAATATATATTTCTCAGAAGAAGAAGTACAAAGAACAAATAAATATTTAAAAATATTCAACACCATTGGAGAGATGCAAATCAAAACAACACTGAGATTCCACCTCACCCCAGAAATAATGGCTATTATCAAGAAACCAACCAATAACAAATGCTGGATGGGCCATGAGGGAAAAGGATCCTTTCACTACTGTTAGTGGGCATGCAGACTGGTGAAACCACTGTGGAATTCAATGTGGAGATTCCTCAAAAAACTAGGATCAGAGGCTTCATTCAACTCATCCATTCCTCTTCTTGCTATCTTCCCAAAAGAATTAAAAGCATCATACCACAGAAATATATGCACACTTGTCCATGTTTATAGCAACACAGAATATAGGAACTAAATCATTGAAACAACACAAATGACCATCATTTGATGAGTGGATAAAAAAGATATGACTTTTTTATACAATGGAGTACTACTCAGCCATAAGAGGGATAAACCTGAGAGAGTCCTAGCTAAATGGATGCACCTTGAGACCATACTCTTAAGTGAAATAAATTGAACACATGTGCAACTATCACACTGGTTCTCTCATGTGAGAAACTGAAAGCGTAAATAAGAGTTAAAATGTGCAGGCCTCAGAACCCAGGTGTACCATGCAAGCCATCAAAACCAGGCATGGTGGTGCACACCTATAATCCCAATGCTGGAGAAGTTGAGACAGGAGGATCACTAAGAGTCTAATCTGTGTAGCAAGACACTGTACCAAAGAAAGAAAGAAAGAAAGAAAGAAAGAAAGAAAGAAAGAAAGAAAGAAA
>NDGM011077208.1:0-10371 GCA_002564305.1 Octomys mimax
GCTCTCACCCCCAAGTTAGCAGCAAATAATCTGAAACATTAGATACTAAAACATATCAGCTTCTAATTTTTATATAATACTGAATATTACTTTGTTGTAGTGGTCAATGGATATGATGCAATGCTAGTGCTAAAAGAAGCGTTGCTCATTTATGATGCCAGAAGTTTATTCCTGCCCATTGAAAAGCCATCTGAAATCACCATTTTATCATTCTCAAGTTTATGACAATGATAACAATTCCACACATTTTTAAAAAAAATAGTGGCTAAGTTCGAGATATTTGGAAACACATTGGTAGAAAGGCACAAGATACAGATTGGACAATTGATAATTTGAGGAATTTTAGGAGACTAGCAAATGAGAATAGACTTTTATTTAAGCTGTGGAACAAAGACAAAAAAACAAAATAAAACAAAACAAAAGAACCCCGGATGTCTGTCCTCTTCATCCTGTTAGTGCCTATATTTCACAGATGTTTTGCTTACTGTCTATGACATCTTAAGTGGAGAGCTTCCTAAAGCAAGGATTATGTACATTTTGGATCTTGTTCACTTTTTCAACTTCTTGCACTAGGGAGACAATGCAATGTTTGCACATGTGTGTCTGGTTTATTTCACTTCTGAGTATGACCTTCAGTTGCATTAATTTCCCTATCAGTGTCTCAAGTTTCTCCTTCTTTATAGGGCAGCTATAATTTTATGATGAGAATTCACAAGGTATGAGAATTTTAAAGGTGGAAATGTCTTTAAACATCTTTTATTCTATGCCCCACAATGTAAAGACAGGGAAGTTGATTCTTGGAAGGAGGTCAAGGTCTTTTGACTGAAAGCTGCCTAATTTAGCATTTTTTTTCCATTTCCTGTACTCCATCAATAATTTTCCTTTTAACTGGGAGTTGTGACACAGGACTGGAATCCCAGCACTTGGGAGGCTGAGACAGCAGGGTTACCATGAGTTCAAGTCCAGCAGCATGGGTTACACAGTGAGTTCAAGGCCAGCCTGAACTACATAGCAAGACCCTGTCTCAAAAATTTTTCTTTCTTTCTTTTTTTTTTGCGGAACCAGGGATTGAACTCAGATTCTTGTGTTTCCCAGTCAAGTGCTTATCCTACTAAGCCATCTCCTCAGCCCCCCAAGTTTTCTTTACCTGTTATAATTTCCCACGGCATTCTCAGTGACTGTTCTGGAACATGGACCGATGATTTAATGCTCTATTTATCTTAAAAGGTAGGAACAGAAGCAGTTAGAGGCCCTTTTCACCTTTTATAGTAAATTTGCCATTTTGAAATCAACTTTTCAAATCCAATGACAGGTTCAGTATTTCTTCTTGCTGGAATTTCACACTACATACACTGCACAGTGACCTCATGGAGATACCCACATAAGATGCATCCAGTTTCTGTCTATCGTATCCCTACTGACGAGACATCCATGTTACCTGAACGTTCACAGTTATGATTTCCAAAGGCCCTGCAGCTATTAGGAAGCAAAGAAAAGACACATTTCAGCCCTAGGGAAGAGATAGTGATAGTCCTAAAGCAGTGTAATCAGGCCATGAATTTGTTTCTTTTAAGAAGTTACTGTGACAATGAAGCTGTTCTATGGAGAAGTTTGCAGTATTAGAACACTAAAGCTAGTGTTCTCTAGCTTTATAGAACACTATACAAATAGATGCAAGCACGACCTCTTGTGGCAGATGAGCCCACTGAATGGAAGGGGTGTGAAAACCTCCTGTGGAGGTGGGAAGGTTGTGTTTACCTGGGAATCACTGAGTTTCCATTCCAGCCTCATAGAAGCTCAGCTTTCTGTCACTTATAAGCATACACCACACCACTCATCAAGTCCCTTAATTAACAGTAGTCATGAATTTTTTGATATGTGCAAGGTCAGCTAGTCCTGTGGTTTCTCAGGGTCACAGATTATGCTTTATAAAGCACCACATTTTTGACACATTTATTGAATGCCTACTGATACTAGCTGACCAGGAAGGCCTAACTTATCAGTATTGAAGCAGTAAAGAATCCTAGCTAATATGCACCTAGGAATCAGACTGGCAGAAATGATGTCATCTGAATTAGAATGAGGTCAGCCAGGCTATTAGTTAACTTTCTGTCTCTGAGAAAATACTGCAGATAGCTGTCTTGTAAAGAGAAAAACCTTACTTCAGCTCACAGTTTCTTAGGGTCCGGATCAAGACAAGGAAGATCTGATGCTTTGGGACATCTAGTGAGGGTGCCAGAGAGGAATAATCTGAAGTGTGTGATACATCAAGCTCCCTCATGGCCTGGAAGCAAAAGAGGAAGAAGAAATTGAGGTCCTATAATCTCCTCAAAAGGCTTTCCCCCATGACCAAAGGGTTGATGGTTACTACAAATTTAAAGAGTTGCAAAGGGTGATGGAACTCCTTCACCATTCTGAACTACAGTGTTGTCTTTAACAATGAATCTTTGCTTGCCATCATAAGAAACCACAAAAGGTAGAATTTTGATATAATTTCAGGAGAAAAATACTTATGAGGTGGATGTTTTGAATGCAGAACCCCTTTGAGGATCTCTGTAATCTACCTTTCTCCTCTATCTACATACAATATTTAGCAAGTACTAAGTTCTTCATCAATGTTAGATAAATAAACACAGGAGTTGACTTCTAGTGACCACATAATAAAGGCTTCTTTTTCTTGTGAAAATGTGTCACAGACCATAGATTAGACCAGCTGCAATATCAGAAGGGAAATTTGCTTCAGTAGATGGTATGTGAGCACAGAACTCTAGAATTGGATAGGAATTTTCTGTGCTAGTTTGGAATTTGGCTCTGGCTATGATTTCTCTATCACAGACTTTGGGGTGGGAGAGGGCTTGCACAGGGAAAGCAGAGTGTACTGATGCAGAAGCTGACAAGAACCTTGGCTGGGCTGGGAGTCATTGCTATTTTAGTCACTCCCAGATGTCTGCTGCCTTAGTTTGAAGGGAAGGAAGGGTGGCATGCCCACTGGGTGGGGAGGAAGGGTATTCCCCTTCTCTGACTTTCCACTTGTATGAAAAGCTAAGCCTCAATATGCTCCTAAGATGAATTTGATAAAGCTTTTAAAATGTATGCTCTTTAATAATACCTCTTTCATTTGTACTGCATATATAGCAAATAGGCAAGCTGAATAACGCTTTGTGAATAATTAGGATGCCCTCTAGCACCAATATAAGCCAGAATCCTCCCCACTTTGATTGCGATTTAATATTTATGAAGCACCAGTTACTGAACATATGTTGAATCGCACGTATACCAAACAAGCCAGCTGCCTCAGTAGCTATTGTGTTAGCCTAACAAGTTTACCAGATGCTGGTTATATATCTACTGTTGCCTTTCCTATTATTTTCAGGGTGTCTTTTCTTCCCAATATTGTAATTATGAATTAGAAGGAAGATATTATATTGTAATATTTACAGATATGAGAGTGAAGCCCTCTGAAACCTTTTCACAAACAATGCCCAGAGTCCTTTCTAAGAGGTCCTGGAACTAACCATCCAAGACCAATACCAGGGTGCAAATGAACTTCATGATGGGTTGGTGTCTTCTTTCTTCCTTTTCCTGGGATATTATGGCTTTGACATGACAGAAGTGTTAGGAGACAAAGAACCAGAGAAGGAAGATAGTGTGGTTAAATACATGAGATGGGGTTTGCATTTGATCTATTTTAATTTCAGACTCTACCATTTACTAGTTGCCCGAATGTGACAAGTTACTTAACCTTTCTAAGGCTTAGTTTCTTCATCTATAAAATAGGTAAAGGGTTCATAGTGACTGCATCTCTGTGAGGGCTGGGAAGGGCAAGACCATCATAAATTATATCAGCTGTAAGCTGACCAGAAATGAAATAGAATAAGACAGACAGAGGTCAAAATATCACTTTCCTTATTGTTAAAGAATGGGGCACATTAAACAATGAGGCATCTCTATATGGACAAGTGAGCTTCACAGCTGACCTTGCTACCAGGACAGGTGTCTTCTTGGAAGGACAGAGCACAAGGTTCTCCCATGAAGGGAAAGAACGATCCCATTTTTTCACCTATGCCCACTGGACCGATTGGTTTCTACTCCTAAGGCCTGTGTAAGGCTGTGGAGAGTAGCTGATGTGTCACATTTATGGGTTTTCTCTACCTGGTGTGAAGCAGCAAGGCTGCAGGAAGAGGCATCCTTAGTAGCAGCAACTTCATAGGGTTGTTGAAGGGGGTTCTGTGAGATGAAGCAGGTTGCTTGACAAAGGCTAAATCACCAACAGATATGTGGATTGATATTATCACTGGTTCCATTAATACTACATGTCAGGAATGTGTCAAGGAAATGGGGGAAGCCCAAGTCCTGGGATAAAAGGAGGGGTTTGGAAAATGTTATTTGTTGAGCCATGAGGGGAGACACAAACATTTCCGATTACAACCTTTAAATTTAGCAAGAGGCCCACAGTCAGCACTCACCTGCTTCTGTTATTGCGCTGGGGCAGAGAAACTAGCATGGAGGTTTAGGGTAGAGGACTTAACACAACTGAGAGGAAGCAGAAACCTTCACTAGACAAATGTGAAATGAGAATAAGGTGTGGAACTGGCTTCTGGGAAATCCTGCCCCTGCATAGTTTTTTGAGAATAAAAACCTCTGGGTATCGGGTACGTGACTGACTCATGTATATGTGGTTTCTGACTTTGAATTTAAGATTAACCCACCTGTTCCTTAATTGAAGTTTCACTAGTTGTTTTTTTAATGTATTTAGTGAAGGGTCTATAGGGCCTCACTAGGTAGATTGGACTCATAGGGATCCTCCTGTTTTCAGCCTCCCAAGAACTGGGATTACAGGCGTGGGCTACCATGCCCAGTTTCATTGCCATCTCAGTGCATCCTGGGGTCGGGACCGGCACAGCACACTGGAGATGGAAGCCCTGTCCCTGGATCTGCCTAAGCAGCTGCTTTAATCTGCTGAACCATCTGGCCGGCCCAATCACTAGTTGTCTTAACACAATGTTCTTTTAGGTTGAAGAGTGGGATTCTCTAGGGAAATATAACCAGTAAGAGATTTACATAAGGAAATTATTGCATATAATTCATTTATTTAGATTTCTTACAGAAATCTTTGCATATTATATTTATTATTCATTGATATAAACAATAGACTTAATGTATATGAAATGACACTTATTTTGAGGAATTGAGCAACATGATTATCAAGGTTGAGGAGTCCCATGATGCACCTTTGCCATCTACAAGCGCAGGAAGCCAACAGAACGATGTGGTCAGAGCAAGTCTGGAAGGCTTAAGCAGCGGGGAGCTGATGGTGTGCATCCCAGTCTGAGGGCAGGGCATGAGGTGAAGTGTTTCAGATCAAGCAGTGAGGCAAGAAAAGATCGGCAAATTCTTCCCTTTTCTGAACTTTGTTTCATTCTATTTGGGCTTTCAATGTGTTGGGTGAATTCCAGCCCAACTGAGGGGTCAGTTTGGTGTACTGAGTTACCTGCCCCCTGTCATACAAACCTGGATACTTTACTCTGGACTCTTTATGTCCCTATTGAGTTGACACAAAAATTACACATCATGGACTGGATTTCTTCCCCTTACTTTTCGTGGCACTGTGACTTGAACCCAGGACTTTGCACTGAGTTAAATTCTCAGACCCTTTATTTTGAGACAGGGTCTTGCTAAATTTCTAAACATCCCAGACTTGGCTCAAACTTTGATCCTTCTGCCTTAGTTTCCAAGGTATCCGGGATTAAAGGCAAGTACCACCAAACACAGTACACTGATTTTTTCTTAAAGTGACAAGTACATGTACAGGGACAGAGGGTGGCAAGTATCTGCAGTTCAGTGCTTACGTGTGACTTTCTCACCTCATATTGGCCATAGTTATTCTCACAGCCCCTGCAAAATTTTCTGTTAATTCCTACAGTATTATAAAATAAATTTATCACAGAATTTGAAAGCAATAGTTTATTTTTTTCAAGTTTCCAGTGACTTTTTATTAGAGTTAAGAATGATTTTACTTAAGGCATTTTTTCCAAACTACTTAATTTTATTAGCATTTTATTGTTCATGCCCTCTCAAGTGTCAAACCTAGGTTGGCATACATGATGGCAAAAGGAGTCAACTGGATTTTCAAAGATTCTAGGATGATTCATGTGGACCTCAAAAAGATGCCCCAAAATAATTTATTATCTCACATCATGAAGTGTAGCATGAATGTTAATCCTGATATGTCAGTGTCATTGGATTAAGAAACGACTAGCAGATTAGCAGAACATGAAGTGTTTCCAGGTGGGTCATAGAAGTGGGTACCATCCTTGGTCCCTTCCCATTTCTCTGTGGAGCTGTTCCCTGCTCTGTTTCCTGGCTTCTATGAACTGGACAGGTTTTCTGTGGCTCACCCTTCTGTTGCGATGTTCCTGGCTTGCAGTCAGCTTATTATGGACTGAATCACCCAAACCATGAGCTGCATTTATTCTTCTCTCCATCAAGTTGTGAATGGTGGGTGTTGTGACCAGTGATGGGAAAAGTGGCTGATACCCAGTGTGATTGTAAGTGATTTTCAGAGAAGAACTGGGGAAAAGTCTTGTGGCAATATGGCGACAATGCTTCAATTCTCGGAATGAACAGCAGCAAGTGTGAGAAAGAGAACAATGAGTATCAAAAAGGAGACATCATAAAGCCAATATTCTGCATGCAAAAAAAGGTGACGTGGGTGGCTTTGGGAAATGATTCCAATCCTACAAGAAAGTTCTTAGGAAGGACAGCAAACACACAATGAGCATATTCATCATGAGTGAATGCTATTATGGTCTTGACAAACAGATCATGCAAACTTGTTCTAGAGTCTTCCCACTTGCTCACCATGTTTGCTGAGCAGAAGCTGAGGTGCACCCTCTGTGGCTAAGGAGAACCAGCCTCACCTGCCCCAGCATTCGGAGGAAGCACATTTTAGAACACATCGTTCCTCACCCGTATCAAGCATGTTCTTAAATGGATACCATGACATTTGTTTTGACATTTATATCAAGGGGCATTTCATGCTAATGTTTCCCCAGCTGAGCAAACCTGTATTTGGTTGAAAAATTTGTCCATTTAAAAAGCACTGAATTTTAAGTAAATCAAGGGGTTACCAGTCAATGTGGCAGCTGAAACATTCACTTGATGGAACAAGACAACAGAGATCATGTCAGAGCTATGACCCAAGTTTAAAATTTAATGTCCTTTTGTTATTCCTCTTAAGAGTCTGTCTTCTCTTTTGGGTCATTCTCTATGGCATCTGCTAAGTGACTTTATTGTTGGATTTTAGGGTTTGGCACAATATTCCGTCCTCTTTTATGGCTATTACGACAATAAACGAACGATTGGATGGCTGAATTTCAGGTTGCCGCTCTCCTATTTTCTGGTGGGGATTATGTGCATTGGATACAGCTTTGTGGTTGTTCTCAAAGCGTAAGTTTTATTTTTCTGTTGGGAAGAAAATGATGATTTCTGGACTCAGACAGGGAATTGATTTGAGAATTAGACATAATTTTGTTCTATCATGTCTAGATGATGCAGAGTTTGGAAGACATGAAATGTAGTTTTAATACTAGCACTAATGTTAGATTATTATATGTGCCAAACGAGCACAAACGCTGGCCTTTGGGTCACCCTCCTGGGTCAGAGTGATGGCTCCATGCCTGTCTTGTCTTTGTGTATGTTTTAAGAATGTGCTTTTTGTACCTCAAAGTGTGACTCAGTGTTGCTAAGAGAGGAAAAGAGCCCTGACTCTTCTGCAGGCAGGAAGGACTGTGACATTGAGAAGCAGCTCAACACAGAGAATCTGTTGTGTTCATTAAAAAAAAACAAACAAAACCTAATAATCTTTCATCCAGAATGATTTTGCAGTGTAAGACAGAAAAGAATGAACGGCCGCCAGTGAGACCATCAAGATCAACTGTATAGCCATGACTTTTCTTGGAAAAAGATTAGTTAGACTTTGGAAAAGGATTTCACTGGAGGAATGATAACACTGCAGTTCATTTCTTCCCTGCCTGCCTGAAATACATTTATAATACCTTACTTAAAGACACTGCAGAAACTTAGCAGCTATTTAGGGCTATGAAAAAAATCCATCTTTTAGTCGATTTTCTGAACTACCTTAACAGTAAAGTTGAAACACCTCAAGTAAGAGCTCCAGTCTCTTATTTGACTATGCACAAGAGGCAAACTGGCCTTTGCCTCACTGTGGGCAGACCCTTGGTTCAAGGGTCTGAGAGGAGTCATGTGCGCAGTCACCCTAAGTGGGAGCTCTCTGGTGAAGCAATCTCTGATATTCTTGGTGTTCTATGCCTAAATCATTGTCTGATTGCTGTAAAAAAACAAACAAACAGTCATATTTAGTTCTTTGACTACCCCCAGGACCTAGAAAATGCTTTACTGGAGACTACTTGTCTAAGATATTTAATAGCCAGGGGGCAGGGGAGATGGCTCAATAGAATAAGCGCTTCCTTGGCAAGTGCAAGGGCCTGAGTTCAATCCCCAGTTCCACCAAAAAAAAAAAAAGTGTTATAAGATATTTAATAGCCAAATATAACTATTTATATTTTTCAAATATAACTAAAGACCCTAAAATAAGATATCTCTCTATCTGATAAAGCACCAGCACATTCTAAAAATTTGAGATACTTTTTGGCCTTTTGACCACATTTTGTAACTGGAATAAAATAGTCAGAGATGCCATTTCTATTAGTGAACCCTCATGAGGATTGTTTTTGTGTTGTGCATTTACTTTTCATGCCCCTTGAGGAAGAATGTCTTTGTCTGGCTAATGACGATACTTAACTTTTTTTTGTGTCAGGATTGAACCCAGGGCCTCACACATGCTGGGAAGCCTTCTACCACTGAGACACAGCCTAGTCCTTTCAGCCATCAATAGATGACTGGATAAAGAAATGTGGTATTTATGCATAGTAGACCGCTACTCTGTCATAAATAAATATAGAGTCACTTTTAGGAACTTGGATGCACCTTGGGGTATAATATTAAGTGAATTAAATCTGGCACACAAGCATAAATATTTCATGATTTCTCTTACATGAGAAGCCCAACATATAAAAAAGAGCAAAATGAAGGGTGGACAATGTGAAATACAAAGACAAATCTTTGTCAAATGGGAAGGAGATCAAGAGTTGGGCATAAGGAGAGAAAGAGGATGAAAAGGAATGAGGATGTCTTATGTGCATGTACCAACACCACAAGGAATATAATCATGTACAGCAAACATATAGTCAAAAATTTTAAAAACAAGATAAATGCAATTATAATAACATAACTTAACCTAGTATATCAAAATATTATCATTTCAATAATTAATATAAATTATGATGGAATTTTTTAACAATACATTTTTGAAACATGGCATGCAATATACTCCTTACATTTCAGCTATTGAGTAATCACATATTTCTGTTAATGACTATGTTGTACAAAGTTACAGTAGAAGATGTTTTGTTGACTTCCACAGATTTGCCCAAAGATCCCCTTTAGCACAGCTGCAAGGCACCAACTCTTCAGTTTCTGCTTGTGGTCATCTGTGTTGTGCCCAATCTAGCCCAGCTTTGGCCACTTAGGCTGGGATGGCACTTTGATTACTTGTTATTGGCAAGTGATTTAAGCTCAGTCACCTATACTACAGGCCAGTTCAAAAGCAAAGCATGACTCTCACTCCTAATCCTAGGCCTAAAAACAACATCTAGAAGAACAATCAATGAGTTATAAATGATTGTGTAGACTCATTTACTATCTTTCCACCTCTACTTTCTACCTCACCGCATATATTATTGGCATAAACATGAGTGCATTTATGAGATACATTACTTGAATAAAAGGAAATACTTGTCTATATTCCTAACCTTAGCATCCTTATTCACAAAACAGAAGCAAACATCTATTTTAATTATATAATAGATAAATTAAAAGGTAAAATGAGATAGAAGCCTAAGACATACTCTGAGGTATTTATTTTTATTTGATTTTATTTTTATCCAGTTCTAAGTCTTCTAAATTCTTTTTTATTATTAGCTTTATTGAGAAACAAATAGCAATGAGACAATTTCAAAACCGATTAATAGGACAGTTTCAATAATTAATACATTGCATATTTTGTCTTTGTTGTGGTTATTCATAGTACAAAATGTAGACATGATGCCCTGTCCAAATACTATTAGTACAAATCTTTCTTCTCATTGAATTAAGAAAATGTAGCTGTATATCTATCCTAACCATTTTGTATATACAGGTTCAAAATAGTCCTTCATTTGTGTCTCCTTTTTTGTTTAGTTTTGTCAGAGATGGGTATTCCATTGCCATTTAAATATAGTAGGTGCATGA
>NDGM011077212.1:0-14602 GCA_002564305.1 Octomys mimax
CTACTAACCTGTTTTGAAACTATCTCATTGCTACTTCTTTCTCAATAAAATTATTTTAAAAAATCATAACACACATACACACACACATACACAAAAAAACTTTAGTTCAGGAGAATACAACATCTTTAAGTATGCTGATAAAGTCCAAGGCCTATCTAAAGTTCAGGATATCATTGAGGGGTTGGTAAAACTTCAGCATCTTAAAACTATCACAGACATCTACATAAGGAGCATGCAGGGACCTCCTTCTCTCTAAAGTATGTAAACAATGCCCATTCTATCTGTATAGGAAAATAACACAGGGATCACTATTGGGGTGGGAAAGAGGCAGAATTTCAGGTACTTACTTGCTGACCATTAAAAATATTATTTGTTTTCTTCTTTTGGGACAGCCAGGGACTCAAAAGGCATTTTTGTTATGAATCTAACACTTCCTTTGGACCTGCATATGCACAGTAGATAACTAAAAGCAAAACAAAAGTTGGCTTTTTTGTATCCCTTGTAGTATCTTCTCAACTCTACATATAGATATGTTAATCGTTTGAGAAATATTGGTCTAACAATTGCACCAAAAATGTTGATTAGTCCTGGATGTACATACTCTCATTTCCTCCAAGACTGAAGACAATAGGATAAGCAATTTCTGTGGATGTCCAACTATGCTTGAGTCCTGAATCTGCTTGTCCAATACCTGGAACCACTCCAGCCATAAAGATTCCAAAACTATGACACTAGGCCTGAGGTAGCCACATGCTAATCTTGAGAGTTGGTGTTCTTCTTTTGTGGATGGGTCAGTGTGAACCATTCCATCAGAGCATGCCTCCTCAGCTACCTAAACTGGAGACCTTTCCTATCTTTCCTTTAACTTTCCAATTGAAACTTTTCTTTCTGTAAATCTATGCTTTTGTTTTAATTTCTTTTATTACTAAAAGCAAGGACCCAATGTTGGGGACAGGATGAGTATTTGTGGCTCCCTGGGGAAAAGTATTCACTGACTAGGAAACTGGCAAAAAATACCTCCAGATAAGCATGGCTCCAGGCGAACTTGTAATAGCAAGGAGGAAAATGCCACTGGAGAGAAGAGATCTGGATGGGTGACTGCAGAAGATTCTCTAAGGGAGGTAAAATGAAGCCAGCTGAAGGTGGGCTTATGGCTACTGTGAAACTTCTGGCTTTTACTTTGAGCAGATGGGGGTTTTCAGTCAAGGAGTGAAATGACATGACTTAGTATAGAAACATCACTGTGGTCATTAAATTTACAAGAGCACAATGCACAATAGAAAAAAAAGGGTAAAGCTTCCGAGTTCATTTAGGAAGCTGTAAGTCATTGTAAATGCTAGTGGCTTTGAGTGAGTGGTCGGGAGAGATAGGATTGGATTTTGGTGCAATTTTAAGTTAATAAAAGGGAGGAAAGAGAGAGAAATATCAGGCCAGGGAGATAGCTCAGTAGTAATAAGTGCTTGGGTAGCAAGTGCAGGATCGTAAGTTTGATCCCTGGTACCATCAGAGAGCGAGAGTGAGAGAAGATAGCTCAGTAGCATAATCACTTGCCTGGCAAGTGCAGGGTCCTGAGTTCAATCCCCCCACACCATAAAACAAAACAATGAATGGGTCTAAATTCTTTAAGACTGAGCATTTTGAAATAAAGAAATTGCCCAACACTGAGATAAGAAAATGGGGAGGAGCACATATGGAATAGTTAGATGATAATAGTTTACTTATTTTATTTATTTATTTTTATTTACTTTTTGGAGGGCTCTGAGATTATTTCTGACCTTAACAAAATAAGAAGGCAATTGCTACTCCTTGAGCCTCGGTATAGTACATATAAAGATCAACTTGTTCCTTAAAAGTAATCTAGAAGTCATTCATTATTGGCAGAGAATTTTTATCACAGCTATATTTCTCAGCGTTCTAGCTTTTTAATACAAATTTATGGAAAGGTGTTGAAATGTTAGATTTGGATACCTCCTGGGGTTTCCCCCTCTTGTGCTAAGCTTGAGAACACAAAGCCAGCTAGCTCTGTATTCATGAGCATTGTTCCCTGACCTTTTTAAGCAAAAGAGAAATACATGTAACAATTGAATGTAAAGGGCGAAGAGCTAAATGAACAAAAAAGAAAAGGAAAGAAAGAGGTGGTCAGGTGGAGGAAAATTTCTCATTGGAAAAGAATAGTCATGGAAGGTCGTCTGTGAAAGATGGGGTGTGTGGTCTAGGCTTTTTAAAATTGTGCTTGCTCCTGATGTTGTTGACTGCTGGAAATTAAAAAAGAAAGATAAGAGTATTCCGATGAGCATTTTTGAGAAATGTAGAGAAAACCCTGCCTCAGGATCTATAAGAAACAACCATCAGTGCTGTGTTTTAACCGAGAAGAGAAAGCCTGTTAAATTTTGGCTGTGATATGGAAACTCCAAATTAAAAAAAAGAGCAATTATAAAGATGTACAAAGGAAAAGAAATCTACTAAAATTAAATGCATTGACACTTTGGTAGAAACAAGGATACAAAAATGAATAATTTACAATAGGCAAATGTCAGTGAATGACATAACTAATCCTGTGCGCATGGTATAATTCTTTAAGTTTTACTCTGTATAATTACAGCAATTTAGTGATTTTAAAATATTCCATTTAACACTGTTTTAACACTGAGTTATAGTACTGTGAATAAAAGCATCAACAACAGACCTGCTGGGCACTGTGAACTGCATAATTTTATTTTATTTTTTTTTATTTTTTTTTGTCCTAAAAAATCGAACTCAGAACTTTGCACTTGACAGGCAGGTGCTGTGTCAGTTAGCTCCAGCCCTGGTCCCAAGCACATGAGAAGGAGGCCCAAACTGGATATTAATAAAAAAATGATTTTAAAATGTGGTCTTTGTCTCTAGTTCCTAGCACAGAACTACTTATTCCATCATTGGGATTTCTCAAGTGAAAAAAATAATTTCTGCTGTTTGCACCTGGTTGTTTTTTTACTATGCCTAAGATTTTGGTAATGGGATCACTTATGGTGGGCCTATACAATCCTTAGGATGGAATCTGATCACCAGAAAGACAAAAACTGTGCTTAAAGGGGTTGAAGTGGCCACCTCAACCCACTACCTCTAGGAGGGAAGGCACAGGAGATGAAGATGAGTGTTCTGAAGCAGGGAGATTTGGGAGCTCTCAGATGGGTGACACACTGCTCTGCTGCACAGGTGACATGTGGGAAGGGCCAGGGAGGTTCAGTGCCAGGGCATGCCCAGCATTTGCCTTCCTTGCCTTTGTTCCTGAGTTGTGTCCTAAACTAGTAAGCAAGTGTTTTCTGGAGTCACATGAGCTGCTCTAGTTGATTACTAAATTTGAGGAAGGGTTGTGGGAACCCCTATATTCATGCTTAGTGGACCAACAGTGCAGATGCTCACTTGGATTATGACTGGCATCTGAATTGGGATGCGCCCTTAACCTGTGGTACCTGAATTAAATCCCAAAGCTGTCAGTTTTTGGCAAGGTGTTGGCTACCTAGTTGGTACCAGAGAATGGCTATGGGAAAAAGCCCTTGCAACTGTCACACAAACAATGTCACACTGGATATAACCGATGCTTATAGGAACACAGTAAGCAGAATTGCACATTAAAAGAAGAATGAACCCTGAAGAAATAAAAAAAAGAAACAGTTCCAGGTTAGCCTTGTAAACTCACACCAGTACATGCATGACAAAGATCACTTGTAACTGATCTGAAAAAAATCAGTCTTGGAAAAGTATTCTTATATATTGAGACAGGTTCCCACTAAGTTGTCTAGGATGACCTTGAAGTTGTGATTTTCTTGCCTCAGCTTGAAATTTAAGATATTTTGGACAAATAATCTAAATTGGTTATTTAAATTTACCTATGTGATGATGAATGTTCTGTTCATTGTCACCCTGTGTCAGAAGCTTTAAATGTATTAGCATATCTAATTCTAACAACTATCACTGGATCAGGAAAATAAAAAGAAGATTTCAAAGAGATTAAGTGACTTACCCAAAATATGATTTGAACTCAGGCAATCTGACACAAGAAGCCACACTCTTGAACATAATAATAATTTTAAGTGGTGTTGCTGAGATAATGGATGTTTATTATTCATAAATAAAAATTTATGCTACCAGCTTTGCTCAAAAGATAGGTAGAAGTTACCCTGAACCACTGATAAGAAAGGATTTCACCATCCACTAATGCATAATGCACCATATAATAAAGAAAGGAAAAGTTACTACTACACACAGATGAAATCAATCTTTATAGTCTGGAATATTTTTCAATAGTCTTATATTAAGCCACATTTGGTAATTGTATCTTTGTGGTTCTTCAGGGGAATGCTTACCAATATAGTACCTGATTATCTAGATATCAGGGAGTCACTAACCAAATTTCTTCCACATAGCCTTCAATATCCTTACAGTTCATCCTTACAGTGCATGAAGCTTTCTATTTTAGGAAATCAAGAGTTGCTCTTTTCCAGAATTAAAAATAAAACCAATAGACAAGTAACTTCTGAAAAATCTAAGCACCTAAAAGGACTAAGAAAATGTAAAACAAAGGAAACTGATCCAACTCTGATTTGGGAGCATTTGAGCTCATACCAACTCTTTGCCTGTGAGCCTATGCACTCAGGCAGCTATGCTGAACAGCACAGTCCCAGCCAGGGAGTGATCTGCAGGCAGGTAGAAAGCATGGATGTCTGCATTCAGGCAGAGATGGCTCAAAGGAAGCTGGGGAGGAAGAGCTGGGCTGCCTACACAGCTAGCTGCAACAGTCTGAAAGCTCCCCCTTCATTTTTGCTGTAAGTACCTCCAGCCAGTTACTATCTCCATGACTAGAAATTGAAAAAAATTAAAAGCCAGAGAAAAGCCATAGATCAGGTGTTCTGTGTGGTAAAGAAAGTTCTAAGTAAAAAAGGCTGGATTAGGGGACAAACAACTCAGACTACAGAGAAGAATGGAGCTCAAGAAGTGAATGTGTCGTAGAAAAAAATGCACCATTAAATGGATTTAAGAGAAAATTCTGTCAGACTGCATGTTTTGCTCAGTGGGTAAAGCATTTAGGAAGACAACAAATTGAAGAGTGTTGTTTCACTTCAGTAAAAAGTAGCAGTCACTGTTGGGGAAGATGTATTGACCAAAATGAAGTACGTGGCTCAGAAATGAATAATATTTAAAGCAATAACAATAGCTTAAAATTCCCTGTTTTCTCCCTGGAGGAAAGGTGCATGTTGTTGCATTTCGTATTGGGAAAAGCATATTAAAAGCTTTCAGGGTCTCTCTACCTTCATTCAGCATTTTCACTTCTGGAAATTTAAGAAAACAAAAATGAATGCATTGAAATACTTGAATGTATGAAATACTTGAATGTAAATATTTGTTTCAGCAGTATTCCCAATAAATATCTCAGAGACTTGGTTAAATAAATATTGAATCAATTAAGCAACTGGATACCATACTAGATACTTTGGGAAAATGCCTATCAAAAATTTCATGATAGAACTATTTTAAAACAAATAAACAGTTTTCTCGTGGTTCCATTTTCTGAGACAGAAAAGAACTGAAATATCCCCAAAATTCAGTGATCTTGGAAGGAAGAATTATGTGACTTTTATTTTCATTCCTCTTGTCTATATTTTGCAAACCCTCAAGACTTCTGCATAAAGATAGCACCTTGGAAGCCTACTCCACACAGAAAGAACTGACCTAATTTGTGTTTTAATTTTATAATTAGAAAATAAAAACTACTTTCAAAAGAGAAGAATAAAGTGGATAAGACAAGAAGGTAAGAGGTTAATTTGTGATGATCAGAGAAGTACTCTGCTTGGGGGGGGGGGACCACACCTGTAGGTTAGCTCCCATGCATGCATTCATTCATTCATTTGTTCGTTTGTTCATTCATTCATTCACTTATTCATTTGTTCGTTCATTCGTTCTTTCAGTGAACCTTTTCAGAACACTTACCAAGTGTCATTCACTGTGATTGAGTCTTTTCCTAGAAGAGCAGTTAACCAACTGACAGGATATGGACTAATTGGAAATAAGCACAAAGCAAACATTGGAGCTTACTTTTTTGTGTTGTTTGTAAACTACTCTAAATTTAGATGTGAACATGAAAAGACTTTGCTGCTGTGTAAAGAATTACACAAGATGGAAGGTCTCACCTGAAGAACAGTACACCTGTTTCAGCATCGTGTTCAGGCTTAAAAATAAAGATGGAAGAGGGTTTGTTGTCAGTGTTTAAGTTTAACTTCCTGTTTGTTAAATGGGAGGATACACCCTACTGCTGTGTTCTAAAATAAATAAAATGTGATATAGCACAGAAAAAGCGAAAGGAAATAAAGGTATGTCACCAAACGGCTTGAATCTTAAAATAAATTTTGTTTTCTAATATGCTGGAATTTTCTGTCACATTTAGAAACAGTCATCTGGTAATACATAGAAAATAAAGGAACTCTGATGGCAAGAACAATGAGAATATTTGGGTTTAGAAAGCAGAAGCGTCTTTGGCTTAGCAATATTTCCTAGATGTGAAATAGAAAACCAATTGTCTAATTGTTGTCTGGGAAAACGAGTAGGTAGGTGGTTTAATTAAACATAATGCTATCTAGTAACACAGTCTACTCAGACTATGACAGGGTTTCTAGAGTTGCATGTCAATACAGAAGGTAACAAATCATACAAATTTCTAAAAGAAAGAAATCAGAATGTATTTAAAACAAGGTTTTGATGTACTTCACCTACCATCACGTGTTTGAAGAGAGACCTGCCTCAAGCAGAAGCCCACCAAAGACAAAAAGTACAACTGACCAAGACCATGGATTTTAACATTTCAATTTATGTGAAGGAAAAAACAGAAAAGTCTCAAACTAAAAATAAGCAAATTGAATTTTCCAAGCTTGGGCCCTTTCATCCTCCCCACAGTATTTCCTCAGTGAGTATATGCACATTACTTACTGTCAGAAAAGCAAAGGAAGAGTTGTGAATTTAGTATTTCCAAATTGCCCTGAAAACTGGAATTTTGCTAAGATAGTATTTTCCATCATGCTAATCAGCTTTGAACCTTCTCAAATTCATTCTGCAGGAACTGAATGCACGGCCACTGTGGGTCTGTGTATTTAATTGTCAAGTTGGAGGCAATGGCTTCAGAATAAAATCTGGAGTCTTCTGCAAAAAGCAAGTGACTGTTACAGTTACCACCCAGAATGAAAAGACATCTCCCCATTGGCTCTGTGGTGTCTGTGGCCTGCCTGGGGCCTAGTGCAGACTCCCAGGCAGTCTTCAGGCCTTTCTAGCTTCCCTTGAGGTCACCGCATTTCCACTGAAGTCAGTGCTTATAGGCTTCCAGTGGTTGGACACAAATTTTTCTTACTGAAAAGTGGTACCAGTCCTTTGCAGATAAATGCTAAGTCAATTATTGGGGAAATTCTTACTTGGTATTTTTTTCAACATGTCTCCTAAATACTTCTTAGCCCATGTAAGAGCCTTTCCAAATGATTGTCATGTGGAATCCAAGAATATAAGCAACATAAATTATTACAAAGCATAAAGCAAAAAGCATCTCAGATATTTTGTGGAAGCTAACACTCAGAAAATGGAAAGTTGGTATGGATTACAAATGCCCCTTCTGAAAAGTGCTTTATAGATCCAGGCAAAAAAACCCCCAAGTTTTTCAGAGCCTCTTGTCTTAAATCTCTGTGAATTTAAGCATCCACTAAAAGTTAATTTCATTTGATGTATTACACATAAAATGCATGGTTGAGAGAGACTACTTGTTAGCTTGGAAGGAAGAGAAACCTAGTTATCCTGGTGTCCACAAACTCAATATGAATTACTTTCATTACTTTGAAGAAACTTAATTTCAGAAAAACTGACAAATAAGTATTGCAAACAAATAAATGAGTAGAATTTGTGAAAAAAGTCGGATGATCTATGATGTTCTGTGTGTTTAAAAAGTGCTGCTTCAGCTCCCCAGAAATGATTTCTTTTCTACCTAACAAAACATGGACAAAAAATCTTCAAGGATGCCTACTCTTATGCAGATGTCTAAAATAGAATTCACTTATTTACAATGTAGACAGTAAGGATAGACAACGCCCTGTGCTGTGCTTTTCCTGTACAGTTTAATTCTAGGAGGGTAAGAAGGGAGTTAAAAACAAAAGGGCCAAAAGAATTGTGAAAATGCTGATATCATAAAAAGAAATTATTCTAGTTTTCGCTTACCACATGCATTGTCTTGCTCCAGCTAAAACATCTGCCTGTCACCCCATAAACGTCCTTACACTTCTCCTCTTTTCTTTGCTTTATGAAGAAAAAAAACAACCAAAAAAGAAAAAAAGCCTTAAGGGACTTTTAATAGGCAGCAGCTGTTTGGCTGTTGAATACCACATCTGGGAGGGAATGTGCTATTCACATGGAAAACAAAAACAAAACCTATTGTTTAATTTCTTAAAGTATACAGCTTTTCAGATATTTGAACACTTTGAATATGGAGAAAGACCGAGGAGTTCAAGAAGTGCTCTGAAAACCAATGTATCTTTAGCAGAAAGTAATGCATAACTGACGAATGACTGGTATATGGTCATGCTTAACACTGGATTGTAGGATTACTACAGTGAATGAATTTCATGCCAGGTAAGCAGGGCTCTTCACGAGAACTTAGATTCATTTCATGCTTCTGAGATGAGCTCTACTTCAGGCTGAAATGAAACATAATAATTTTCCTTGCTAGGTTACAATTGTAATTTTCTGAATGCATAATCCATTTTTAAAATACAATAATACAATTGCCTCTGATTTACAAAAATTAAAATAAGGAACTGGCATTGTGGGGGGGAAAAAAAAAAGCTGACCCAAGGATTGTCACATGTTGAGTGGAGCTACTTTGGAAACATGCTTCACAGCTAAGCTAAAGTAGGACCTAAGAGTATACAGCGTCACACTTTGAGGATCGTCCGGCTGAGGATCCTCTACCCCTTTACTTCTCCTTGTAAAGGAAGCTTGATTTAAGAACACGAGAAAGATGTGTCGTGTTTCAAGAGATAGCACATGTTACCCTGGCTGAAACGAAGATGTTTCCAGGGAAAGGGCTCAGTTCAGGAGAGCGTGAGGTCAAGGGGACGCGGGGCTCACAGTTCTGTCCTGCGCTGTTTCACTCACGTCTCTCTCCTTTCTTTCCTGGTCTCCTGAGAAGATGATGTAGTAGCAGCAAATCCTCTTCACTCACCCTCCTTTCTGGACCCTGAATGACATCTGCCCTTAGGCATGAACTTGAAAATTGTCTTCTGCGTATTTTAAATGATTATCAAATTACCTACGCCTGCCACAGAAGCACACATTTGTAGCCACTGTAGCGAAACAGTGTTATCTATTAAGTTCTGTGCAGTTGCCACCGTGGCCGAATAGAGAGACTCTAAACTAATACGCATATAAAGGGCCTGTGTGTGCGCGTAGGGAGGAGAACATGTCCTGCTTTTTATAGAAGCTCGGAATTCTCTCCTCTTTCCTACCCTCCCTTTCTCCCTCTCTTTTAACCTTCTTCCTTCTCTTTCTGTTCTTTCTTTTATTTGTTGTTTTGTAATATTTGAAGTATTTCAGGGATTATCTTAATAAGAAATTCAATTACTCCTGTAACTTAAATTTCTATTTTTGAAACTATTTTTATAATATTTCATAAAACCTTATGCAAAGTAGGTCAAAATTTATTATAAACCCACTGCTGTTTTCTCAGTCTTTCCCTTGAGATAAATAAAATTTATTGAGAAGGCAAGACTTTTATACCTAGTACAATTATAGGAAAAAAGAGGAGCTTATTGCTTCAGCAGACCGCAGCAGCTGGAGTTTGATCCCCGCCATGCCATGCTGGCTTCACCCCTGGAACACACTGAGATGGCGATTGGGACTGGAAGTGGTGGTGTGCACCTGTAATCCCAGAGTTTGGGAGGCTGAAAACGGGAGGAACACTATGAGTCTGATCTACGTAGTGAGACCCTGTAGACCCTGTCCTAAATCCATTAAAAAAAAAGAAAGAAAAAAAGGTAACTCATGATTTTTTATAATAAAAGGCTAATAATATTTATTATAGGTAATGTGTGGAAGTGATTCAGAGGAAAGGCAGAGATCAATATTTTTTATATTTATTCCATTCTAATGTACCCTTTGTCACTAATTTTTAAACTCTATTGCTATTGTCAATCTCAGGTAAAATTTACAGTCACGATCTCCCTACCAAAAGCATACATGAGCCTCTTTTGACAAAAAGCTTCTCAGAGATAGAAAAGCTGGCAAAGTCCCCATATCCACGGGGTCTGAGAGCTCTCAGGGACACCCACGTTGATTAAAGAACCATTCTTAGGATTTCTCTAAACTATATTTCACTTCAAAAGTGGTACCAAAAAAATGACTGTTTACCAACAGAGAAACCATGGTCTAACTAATAATAAATGCTCCCCTCTTTAGTTTCATATTCAAGGCACGGGGTTTCCTTTTCTTTTTGTATCACATACAGGGCAGAAGCAAGATGAGGCTTTGCCGATCCCAGTGGGAGTCCTAAAATTTCGCACCATACCTCGGTGCACGCTGCCTTCAGTCTGCAATACGCTTTCCACCTTTCTCCTTACCTTTTCAGTGCATGAAACTGAATCTCGTGCTTCTCTCTGCGTTATTATTGTTATATCTAGAAATTCCATTTTCTTCGGGTTTCTGAGTGGTTCATTTGTACCTCTCATCAAAGCAAAGCACTCTACCATCTATCACGCTGCAGTATGACATGGCTTTTCACATCTAAACGTTCTCATTCACCTTCTGCAAGAATCTCATATAACCTCTTACACATAAGAATAAGAAGCAAAAAAATAATAATAATAACTTTCTAGGCCAATGTACAGAGTGAAGACTAAAAAAACCTTGAAAGGTTGATAGCCAACAGAATGAAGAAAGTGTCTGAGGAAGGAATTTTTCTTTCCCTCCAGAACTGGAGATTGAATCCAGAGACTGCAGTGAGCTATACCCCCGAATCCTTTCTATACCATCTCAAGACAGACTCTCAAAGTTAAATTGCTCAGATTAACTGAGCAACTGATCCTCCTACCTCAGCCTCCTAAAGATGAATTATTTTGTTTTTGTTGTTAGTAAACTTTTCACCCTATACCAGAGTTAAGGATTGAACAAATCAATAGAGAAAGAGAGCTGTTTCCTAAAAGAAATTACCCCATGTACCAAACATGGTTGGTGGAAATTTACCAACTACTTTAAAAAATAAATAACTTGCGCTACCTGCTATGATTCTGACCCTCGAGTAGCTCTGAAAGCAAACATTCAAACAGTCTGCACTGGTACCACTATCCTTTTTCTTGTCAGCTCTATGAGTCAAGCCTGAGAAGTTCCCTTCTACTCTGAAGAGACTCACCATCTTTGAAAGCTAAAGTGCTCTAATCAGGATATCGTCATGCAAGCCGCACAAGGTCTAAATAAAAGGCCATTATTACCTTTCAGAGTCTTCAAACTGATTGGTGAACATTATGAATTTCTGGTAGTGTTTCTCTTTGTAGCTTATGTGCCTTCCACATGGAATCTAAAAATAAAAGAATATACAAAGGATACTAGGCTCAGATGCCTCCCAAGGGAAGATCACTATGTCAGTCATCGGAGGAAAAAGCCACCTGCTAAAGGCATTTTTCATCAAAAAAAGACATGTTTTTATCCTCATGTCTCATTTTCAGCCCTGCCAGTTATGAGAAGACAGACCACAAACTTGCCTTCTGCCTAGTTTCAATCAATATTAGAACATTGGGTATAAACATAGGTTCAGGCTTTCGGTTAAAGATGATTCTGTGACGGAGAGATTGTCCAGGAGCACGTAGAAGAAAGCTCGACATTCCATTGTACAAGGAATAAACTGTTAAGTTGTGAGACTGACATGTTTGTAGTTCAATTAGCCACAGCCCAACAATGCATTCAGCAGGACTGCATTAACAGCCCAATAACACCAAGATACTCTATCCCTGATTTTTCTCCAATGGGAGTTAGTAATCACTTCTATGATTTTAAGAATAACAGGAAATGTTATAACAATTTGAAGAAAACCAAAGGGGGGAAACTGTTTAAGACACAGCATTTTTATTTCTCAGTTTTTCTATTTAATATTAATTGCAAGTTAAGCACCAAACTGTGGCCAGACATTACACAGACAGCAGAGTACCTCAGAAGGTTTATGGTGGAGACAGGAGACTGAAGAAGATGTGTACTTGTTTTAAAAGCCAATTCCTGCAGACAATTAACACATTTTAAAGACATCTGGAAACTAGTAATTGTTGTGATCCCATTAGAAAATTTAGGGAGTTAAGTCTATGGGACACATGAAGCCAGCTTGCCTGAGTTTTATACATTTCTGTCGAATTGTAAAAACAACCAAAAAAATGTTTGTTTGGTAAAATGCTCCAAGAAGGATTCAATTCAACTATTGGCACACTGTCTGTACAGAGTGTGGGAAGGTGGCTTTTTTGTTTCTTTTTTTTTTTTTTTCAGCTTCTGACAGCTGTTTCAAAGTCATCTGTTACCACCATGGTAGCCAGTTATTAGATGAAAGCAAATGCCTTCCAGGACTGCTGTAGCAATTGGACCACCAACTAGTACAGCTATCTTTTAACTACACAAAGTTGTGAAGCCATCGCACTTCATGTGGCACTCTGAGACTATCACAAAATTCTGCAAATGGACTAGAGAGGCAGGCAAGTGATGTTCCATCTGATGATTGATTTTTTAAATTAGTTCATAAATCCCTCTTAAAAGCACACTGCCATCATTTTATAAGAAAAGGAACAGAATTTCAGAGAGGCCAAATGGCCTGGCTAATCAATGAGTGGTCTAGGACTCAGTGTAAATGCCTTTAATTCCTACACTTTGAGTTCTATTGTTGTGCCATAACTGAACATTATATAGATTAAATTTTAAGTGGAATGAGATCAATCTTGGTACTAATGTTTTAAAAATAATGTAAAATGTTTTGTTTGCTTTTACTTTTGATGCAGTTTGGTTACACTAACCAGGCGCTTCTCAAACTCTAGGCTGAAGTGGTGCTCCTGTTGCAGCCTTCCTCATGCTGGGATGCACGGGGACACCACCTCGGTCCAGGCACAACATTTTTTGTGCTACAAAGGAAGCCTCACAAAAATACATCTCTTAGACAATGGCATTACATTATTTAAACACTGGTGCTGAAAGAAAAATCCCTCAACTTAGCGTGTGGAAAGGGACATCTCCAGACTTAAAACTTCATAGGTTAGGGTTCATAGTTGATACCTCTAAAGCACTGGAAACAGACAAGACATACATTGTCTCAAAAATACTTTTTTACTAATGACTGTATTTTCTAAGTGGCTTTTCTATAGGTTGGTACTTTATATCCGTTTTTCTATCTGGAAAGTAAAAACCTCAACTAATACAGATATGAAAAGTCAATATTCCAGGCATATTTATAATTTCCATCAGTTTATGAAGCTCTATCTGAATTCCTTTCATATCCACAGTGTTGTTTTTCCCACTGAATAGCAATAAAAGAAACAATCAGAAGACATATACTCAGCAATAAAAGGACATCCCTGTGAAATGGAAGCAAATAAATAAAATCAAAGCAGCCTAAAAGATGCCAGGCTATCTGAAAAACAGTGACTCATTTTTGTGTGTTATTTACTCCTAGAGAATGTAAACAAGTTTAGAATTCTCATAAGACTTTATAAACATTTGTGTGCCTGTCTAAACTTTATCTCTGCTTATTAGAAGTCAAGGTGACATTTAATCATAAGATACGGTATTCTGCTGAAAGTCTTTCGCCTGTTTTTCAGTGAGAAAAAGAACGGAAAGAGCAAAAAATAAATAAAAATTACAGCATCTTTCTGGTGGAGAGGTTATAAACTTCCTGGATTCATATTAGCTGGTGCTGATACTAGGGGATAGGCAGCCACTAAGCAGCTGATGCAACAGGACCAGAGGCAGTTTAGCCAGAACTCCTACCCAACTCTAGAAGAACACTGCCATTATCTTTGATCGCAGTTCATTAATTTCTTCTGTGCTGTAATAATAAAACCTTTTTGCTTTGATAAATATTTTAAATATTTGAAATGGAACCTCATGGGAAAACCCAGTTAGATATACAACATGGTGATCCTTCATAAAAGCAAATTGTATTTGGATGTTGAAGAGTGGAAAGAGCAGAAAAGGATAGGATGCTTAAGCCTTCTTAACTTTCATTCCCTCCAGAAAGAATTCTTAGGTATTTTGTTACTCACAATACAGCTAGTTGAATTTCAGTCTAGTTGTGGCACACAGGTTTGCCTCCTGTGCTCTGATTTCTGTTAGCTTGTGCATGACTTGCAACAGATCTTCCTTCCTCTCTTGTGTGACATAATCTTGTCTTGAAGATCATCTGAGAAGCCATTGTTTTCCTCAGATCCATTTAGACATACGTGGTTTATGGGGCCCTGAAGCTTTGTATGTCTTGCAAATCATGATCATAATACAGCTACTCTACTCCAATAAAGCTGCTACAAATTGAATAGTGATATTCCTCTTTAAAATTAAAGCCTATAGGGTTGGGGAGATG
>NDGM011077227.1:0-12388 GCA_002564305.1 Octomys mimax
CCTTATAAGTGATAAGCATAACTAATTGGATTTAAATGTCTCTTGTATAAAAATAATGAACCAGTATGTTGAAGATTAAGGATATTAATACAGTTAGCAAAAATTTAAAAGAAGCATGTTTCAATTTTAAGAGATGTCATAGCATTCAGTGCCCAGATAAAAAAGTATAGTCAGGTACGATTTATTCAATAGGTATATATATAAAAAATAAAAAAAAACCAAAATACTCTATTTGAGAAAACTTTGGTAAGACAGTATATAATATGTGAACAAAAGGAAACCTAAATCTTTAGGAACTATGGGGGAAACAAAGGCATAAAATGGCCTAACCAGTAACCTTGGAACTTAATGTTGCCTGGCTCAGTGGGGATGGAGGGAGATATGTAGTATGTAGAGGGTACAACAGACAGCCCGGAAAGAGCTGGATTTGCCTAACTTCCTTGCTAAGTGAACCTGGGAATACAGACACCAAGATGGTGGTGTATGCGGTACCCAAACTACTGGCTCTAGCGTTGCTGTTCTGCTCTTTGCAGGTGGGCAGTGGGTATTCTGATGAGGCGGCCCTGATCCTCCACAGGATAGGGTTTGATTGCCAGTTTCCTAGCAGAGACACGGGGCTGCTTTGTTCCACTACTCAGGGAAAGGTAAGTTGAGAGGTTGTTTTTATGGTCAAGTTAAAATGCTTTAAAATCCTCACTTTCTGCAAATAATCCAACAAATACTCTTCTTTCATTGCCTCTTCACTGGTATTTGCCTTAGCCTGAACATTAACTTAAGTCTCTCCATCTTAAAGCATTTGCTCCACCTTCTTTCTCCTGTGTGTGTCTAAATGAAGATGCTTGGCTGGGGCCTGCACACCCTTGGGTGTCACGCTCATTGCTGTCTTTGGCTTTCCATCACTTGTACAGAGTCTATCCCCCCTCTCCTCTTTTGTTCCTTCCTGGATCCCACATGCTCACACCCCACCTAGTCCAGTCATAGTAAACCCAAGGCCTGCGGAAACTGAGACCAGCTTGACTAGCGTATGCTTAATGCAATAATAAGGAAATGATGGCATAATCATTGAGCTGGTGCTCATTACGATCATGACGACAGAGACAGTTGTACAGCTTTCTAATCAATTGATTCCTTTTGGGAAGTAAATGTATGTCTAGGTTTTCTGATTAATCCAGATTTGCATGTGAGTCAATCTGTGCAAGCCAAATAGATCCTCAGTCTGAACACTCCTGGCCGGCTGCCTATTTTTGGTTTCTGTTCAATTGGTCTTGCTGGCATTTTCATCAAGTCTCTCCTTGAAGGAAACAAATCTCCAGTCACCTGCCTCTGCCACTGAGCAAGCTGTGACTTAGAGCCGGCAGCCAGGCTGGGTTGAGCACACAAACAGGTCTGCCCCACCAGACACCTCAGCAGGCCCAGCTTTCTTCGAAAATGCAACAGATGCACCAAAGCGAGACCACTGGCTCTGTCCCAGCTGCACAAATGAGCGTGCGTGCAAGGTCTGCAAAGAAGAGAAAATCAGTCAAGGCCCCAATCTTACTGGATAGTTCACCTCCATTTTTTTTTAAAACCTTGTCTTCCATGGAACTAATGCCAAAAAGCTTTTTTCCCCCATTACATTTGTTCTCTACCTTATTGTTAATGATCTGAGTACACTTGTTAGCATTGAAGCATGAAGACATTGAGTTTTAAGGGGGTTATGGGATACAGAGATATATTAGAATGAAAGGGCAGTGGTGAGTGCTGTTTTCCAAATGCCCTCCTGCCTATAGAGGAGGACATAGAATTTCATGAGCCTTTACAGTAAGAAGGGCTTGTGTCCTGTCTTTTAATTATTAAACAGGAAAAGGTGACTGAAAACCACCATTATTAGTGCTATTGACAGAAAGAGTCCCAAGGATTTTTAAAGCTTGTTGGTATGTAGCTGTCCTTTCTTTTGTTGAAAAAGTAACCCCTATGCAGGATAAAATGTACAAGCATTACAGAAGCAATTCAAAATGAAGTTACCAGGCCAGGGATACAGCTCAGTGGCTTAAGCGCCTACCTGACAAGTGTAAGATCCCGAGTTCAATCCCTGGTACTGCAAAAAGAAAGAGAGAGAGAGAGAGGAACAAAAGGAAGGAAGGAAGGAAGGAAAAAAGGAAAAAGTTACTGACAGTCTACATCAGTTTCCTGTTTCCCTCCAGAGACAGTCTTTATATTTGAGTGAGTCTCTACATGATTAACTGCTCTCTCCCTATTACTGTTCACAAAGGAATTACTGTTTTACTCCTTCTCACACTATTGTTGAAATGTACAGATGCATTACTAATCTTGCTTCAAAATTTACTTTTTTTTTTTTTTGTCATTTTTTAGATGTTGGTACAGAAAATTTTTAACAAGTTTACTATTGAAAGTCTTACACCTTCATCATTATCCTTGATGCATTCACCTCCAGACGCCCAAAATATAAGTGAGATCAGCTTGAGTCCCATGGAAATCAGCACATTCCGGATCCGGTTGAGGTGAACCCGACTCTGAGTTCAGCTGAGAAGCATTGGCTTTTGTAACTTTCTTGGTTTGACGTGCAATAAGGAAACACATCATGTTAGCTTCTGACTACTGTGAGAACATGAATTATGTGATTTTTTTTTTTAACCAGTTAAGTAAGAAAGAAAAAAAAGCCATGCTATCAACCAGGATTTTTTTTTCTTTTCCTTTTTTAAAGTTCCTCCCATGAACTACCACTATCAGTGTGAATTGATGCCACAAATGAAGAAATGTTTAAAGACAACCTCTCAACAGAGTGTATCTCAGGTTAAATGCTAACTAATTATGTTTATGTTGGGGGTTGCAAAGAGATCATTATAAGTATTTGTGCTTCTGATCCTTCATTAGTTTTATAAAAGTACCCATCGGACCAAAATTGAAGAACAGGTTGGTGAGTAATAGCTAATGGCCAAAACGGTTGCAATCATGCGTAAGAGTTACAAAAATGTTGTGTGTTGAAATCTGTGGAAAAGTGCAATCCCTCAACCCTTCTGATAAGCATAGTTGATTTTCACATCTTTTTTCTAATGAGCCTCTTGACTCTTCTTTGTATTTCCAGATATACCTGATTTTGAACCATTCAACAGTAGAGAAAAAAAGAGACATATTTTGATTACTTGACAGTGTGGGATAGGTGCAATTTATTCCATTGTCACTAATGTAGAAGAAGCAATTCCATAGGTACCGTAAACCTATTTTGCGGTACCACAAGGTGTCTTTTTACACAGCTCATTTGAATACAGGTGTTCTGAGATGGGATTTTCTATTTTAAAATTACCATATCAAAATAAATGTGCCTTATTTTTTTATAAGTCTTGTTAAATCTTTTGGTGTCCATTTTACTGTTGGGGAAAGGGGGACTACTGGGAGGTTGGGGCAGGGGTAGGTACTTTCTATGATATATAAACTGTGTAATTTTCGCCTGACAATGCTGGCCACATTCTGATCTGTTTCATTAAATTTGTGGTGGTGTTACTCTAAACATTTTGACTATTTGAATGTACTGAAATGTCAGAAAACAAAACAAGGAAGAAAAATATTGTTAATTAAAATATGCTGCTGCCAAGGAAACTGCAACTTGAATCAAGGATTTTGTAACATGCAAAATCCAGATACTGTTTCCACTTCACAGTAGTTAACCATATTGAAGAAAGAATGCTTTAAAATAGACCCTGTTTTGAAATCAATTTACATGTAGCTCTTCATAATGTATCTTAGTAAATATGTTTGTTCAGTCAGTTCCAAAGGTCTGCGTGTTCTAACCTCAAAGTGTTGTGCTAAGCCCATGTGCCATTACGGTACTTCTAATAAAATTTCTGGGGTCATTGTTTCCTTAATATTAAAATAACCACAACATTAGCAGCATTTATGATATTCACTTTCAGCATAGAAAGGATTCTTCGACTATGTACAGTTTTGAAGTCATGTTATTAGATTTAGTAATATCTGACTTTAAATTTCCACTTACCTCTTGTCATTCTGACATCCTTAGAGAGTCCTGAAGACCATTTCTGTTTCATCATGTCTGGTTATCTTACGGATTTTCACTCAAGATGCAGCTCCTAATATTATACTGTCATGTTAAATTTATAAATTTCTCTGCCTTTAATAATTAAGGAAACAATACCAGTGTTGGTAAAGATATTACAAGAGGGTAATTTCATGCAATAAACATGTTTCCCTCTCATTTGGGGGGAAATAAACAACTGAAAAATAGAACATCATCCAGAACCACTTCCTTTGTGTAGACATTGACAGACATTAGGATTGCCAGAGGCAAATCCCAGGAATCAGATCGGTGTGTTTGTTGCATCTTCAATGTCTGCCTTCCTGTGGGAGTGGACTGTGTCCTGTGGCTAAGTGGGTATGCTTAATTACTCTGCAGATTCTGATCAAATGAAATGAACAATCTGATGCAATAACTGGTTTTGCCACTTTGAGTTGTTTGAGATGGATCGTGTTCGTTGGTCCAGGTTTTAGTGTGTGTGCTGTCGCCAACTGTTCATAGATGAAGCAGAAATTCTCTTTAACCAGCAAGTTTCTGCTTTTTAAGGTTACTTTTAGAATACTTCATCAGGGAAATGAAGAGAGGATGCTTTTGCTCTGGGTTGTGGTCAAGAACTGACTGAATAATTTAAGTGTCTCCAACCCACATTTAAACCATGTCCTGCGTTTGTGATCCTGGTGGCATATTTGGTTCGGTTTTATCACATTTGGTGTTGCAGAGGCTCACTGACTGAGCAGCTCACTGTGTTTTCTCCCTTCCCATCCCCTTCCTTTTTGAAATTTTAATTTGCAGCTATAACTGCATTGTTCAAGAACTTAGCATCCTTGTTTTCTGCAAGTACTGATTAAAATAAAATACTGTAAAATATGTTGTAAAACATTGTAATTATCTTCCCATGTCTTTGTTGTACTTGCGCTGAAATGTTTCCACATTCCTTTGTCTAGAAGCAAATGTTTACTTTCATTTTGATTATTTTGCTCACCTTGAAATCAACAGGTTTTGATATTTTCTCTTGGAAGATTTTATATCTTTTTGGAAATATGTAATATAAGATCTCTAATAAAAGATAATCTTATCCTGTGCGTGGTCATCCGGAATAGTTCTTAATCCTATTTTGTAAACAGATCTATTAAAATGTTTATTAAAATATAGCCAGGGATTAGGATGGAGTAGTGAGGACCTAGCCTTTGTGTCTTTGTAAGTGAATGCCTCCTTCCTCAGTCCAGTTCTCATTTGAAAAGACCCTTTAGAGTACTGGCAGCAGAAGCACAGTGGTGGGATTTATCTGAGTTTGGGGCACTTCAGGGTTGGAGACTAGGAACCTACCCAGCTGCAATGCTGGAGAGCCTCTCTGAGCAGGTTAGGAGGAAGAAGGGTTGTGGTCAGAGTTCATAGACAGTGTGAGCCAGACAAAGATAAGGTGAGGTATGAACAAAGGCTAGTGGTTTGATCTAGGAGGTTAGACAGGTAGAAAGAATGGAATCTTGGGGCACTCCTTCCCCCAGCCCTGCCGCCCCTCCCATACACAGCTGTTGCTGCTTTCACAGATTGCCTCAAGCCTGGGAAGTGGGTGAGGGTATGAGCCCAACATTCCGGAGGTCCACACATGGAGGTAAGTAGATGCCACCTAGGAGGTTTGGGCATGTTGTGGGTGACATAGGCAGTAATTAATGAATTTCTAATAAATATACACAGAAATGTAAAAACTTAGAGTAGTTGATAAAAGTAAATTTCACTGAGCAATACAGTAAGGAAAATTTTGTCCACATAAAATTTGAGTATCAGTGTATTATAATGAATATTGGCAAGAAGTTTAGGTGAGCATATGATCACAATGCATCCTATGGATCTGTGATATGAAGCCAAATAAGAGTAATCATGATTTTGAACAGGTAGATCAGAAAGTAAGAGCATTAGCTCATTCTGTCTTGCTACCGCGTGTCTAAGCATGGCACAAGTGCCTTAAAAGAGGCTGTAATGGGCAAAACTTCATCAATACAAACTGACTTGAGCACAAGTCGGAAATTGTCCCCAGTCGCATTCGAAGGTAGAGCGCACTCCCGGTTCAGCTAAATCCACATATGAGGCATCACCGAGGATGTGGCTATGCCTTGGCTTTGCTTTCACCTGAATCGGCCTTGTTCTCAGGAAGGTCTTCCCGTTGCATGACAAGGTGGCCACCAGAAAATGCAGACTTGAATCCACATGTCTTTAGAGACCGAAGTGGAAAGATAGCACTTGTCTAATTTTTTTTTCAGGAGATGGCCAGTGACTGATGCCATTAGCTCTTTCCTGGCTCATGACAGATGACTGTGGCTAAGATACAGAGTATGTTAAGTTGACTCACAAGGGACATGGCTAAAAAGTACGGTACTGTCCCACCCCTCACTCAGGTAAAATGGGCAGAATTTTTATATTCCTTCTGCAGGGGAGTGGGATTTTTATACTAGGATACTTTGGATGATTGATGGACACAATACAGTAAAATTGTGTTTCGCAGGAAAGCCAAAAACATACATTTTAATTTTAAAGGAAGCATGAATGTTCTAGCACCCCCAATTTGATTTTTAGGAAATGTCCTACTTAAAAGTTAAACTTGCCATAATTCTTAAAAGATTAATTTGATTTTATCAAGTAGAAACAGTATGTGTCTCCAGTAAAGATCATGAACAAGGAAAACATGGTAATAACTTTAGCACAACCTTGGAATTAGAAATAGTTTCTTCTGTCTGAAGTATAGCTGTCCTATACAATTGTTTGATAAAGGAGAATTTCCACATGTACATGTATATCCAGTGTGGTAGGCACTAGACATGTATCTTGGACACTTGAAATGTGGCTAGTGCAGCTACGGAACTGAATTTTATCATCATTCAGTTTAAATAGCAGCATGTGATTACTGGACCAGAGCACTGGAATATGTGCTGTGTAAGACGGAAGAACACGCAATTGAAAAGAGAAGTTGAAGTCAAAAAGTTGCTAGAAATGTGCTGCTCCCCCTGTGGAGACCACAAGTGTTACCTGTTAGAACCTTGAACTCCCAGGCCCTTCCCGAGAAGTACGCCTCTGTTTTGCTAAGCTTTTCTAAATGACTCTTAGTAATTAAGTCATGCACTCTACGTTCTCTGCGGGGGGGTGCAGGGGTTACACTCAGTTCCAAGCAATCTTGCACCAGGACTGCCGCCTTTGTCCTCCAACAGCTGCCAGCCTCCAGCCCTGCCCCCTAGTTTCTCTTTTCACACAATTGCCAGAGTAAGCTGCTAAAAGGAAACAGAAAGGTTCTTCCCTATTGAAAATCCATTTCCCATTTCACTTGAAATAACTTATAAACTTGGGCCATGTTCAAAAAGCCTTACCTGCTCTGGTCCTTTATTGCATGTATTTAAGAAATTCTTTCAATCCAAGGCAGCTTGTTTTCTCATTCTTCTTGCCGCTGTAGTCTAGGTTTGTGTGAGTCTCTGTAACATTGCTCCTCGTAGGCCTCCGCCCCTTCTCCTTCTGAGGCTCACTCTCATTTCCTCATGGCAGATTCCCCTTTGTGTTTCTGGTCTTGGCCCAAATGTCACCTCAGGAGTCCCACTTGACCAGCCAATTTATCACATCCACTTCTATTCTTTGTCTTTTACCCTGAACTATCTTCCTACCCTGCTCCTTCCCCTCATAGTAGACCCAAATGGGAAATAAGGTGAGAAGACACTCACTAGAATGGAAGCTCCTAAGAGCCCCACCATCTTGTTTAGTTACAGCCTCACCTTCAAGCAGGAGGAGTTCAGGAAATATATGTCCAACAAATGAGTCATATGGGTAACACATGTAAATGATGAAACAATGGCATGCTTTCAAAATAAAAGCTGCAAAATCCCTGATACATTAATCATATTTGTTTGTTCCTGTCTCCCTGTTCAAAATCCTCTCCCAGTCAGAAACAGACACAACTATGTCAAGCTGTATTCTTCATCCTCATGATAGACAGGATGGGAGATGCTACAACTAACCAACCAAGGGCAACGGCCCTTCCATTTTTCTTTCTTAATAAAACTTTTCTTCAAGCACTGGGTAGCCATGAACCTCGGGGTGAAACTTGATTGGTCTAAAGTGTTTGTGTTAATTTTTTCTCCTGGCCAATTAATTGATTTGGGAATTAACACATGATACAATTCTGACCAGTGAGATATCATGGGAAATTGATTGGGACTTTCTGAGATCCTCCTGCCTGGCTCTTAAAAAGGGGAAAACATCTTCCCCTCACATGGCAATGTTGAGATGATGCTGCCGGAGCTGTTGCAATCATTTTGTAGCTTTGCAAGGCCAAACCTGAGAGCAACAGTCTGCTGATTAAAGCTTGAGTGAAACGAGTAGCACCCAGGTCTCTAATCGCTGAGTTGCTGAGTGAACCAATTCTAAATTTCTTTATATTTTTTCCTTGCTTTAATGTATTTAGTACAGAGTCTACAGGATCTCACTATACAGATTGGACTCATAGTGCTCCTCCTATTTTCAGCCTCCCAAGTATTGGCATTACGGCACGTGCCACCATGCCCAGTTTCAGTCACCATCTCAGCATGCCCTGGGGGTGGGGGCGGCACACCCCAGGTCCTGAGTCTGCCTAAGCAGGTGGTCTAGTCTACTGAGCTATCTGGCTGGCCCTCTGAATTTCTTGATGAATGAAAATAAGCCACTTTACTTTTAAGCAATTTCAAATTTATTATTAATGTTACACAGAGCTAAGAACACTTAAGCTGATGCTCTTGGGCTGTCCCCACTGATCCAGCACCATGTTCTTCTGCAGATGTGTGCACCTGAGTGACTAATTCTTTGTCCTCTCTGACCTCACCACTTGGCACACTTTCCTCAAACATTTGAATAAAACCCTGCCTAATGTATTATGTGTCAAGTAGTTTTTTCATTTGTTTCTTTTTGGTTTTGGTCTAAAAGGTTTTACTCATATATGGGAAGAAGGAATTTTGAAAATGAAGTTATCAAGGATGTAGGTACTAGGAAAATGCCCGGAATCACGCTTTCCTGCGCCCATACACTCAGCAACTGTTTTGACTCCAATGTGGAGTCGGGCAGCTGGCTCCTGCACGCACACAAGGAGCTCCCAAATGTCGGCTGAAAGCCAGAGGCTAAGAGATGACAGGCCAGAGGTGGTATCCTGAGTCAGTGGCGGCCAGCTTCTGTGGAGTAGGTTCACTAATTGTGTCAGTATTACTGGGACTTAGATTTTTTTTTTCATCATTGAAGGACTGTATGTGAATTTCTGAATCTCCAAAGGAGGGAAATTGAAATAGTGCTGTGTCAAAGGACACATGAAGGGTTCATATGCAGCCCAGTGTTCTTGGCTTTCATGCTGTAGGTTGCTAGCAACTTTTATTATTATTCATAGGTTAGCCTTGGGGCTCATTTTCTGGTCCCCGATCTAGTGGCAGCACTAGCAAGCAAAACGTATCTCTGGTCTGGTTGTGTTAAACTCTTCAGAAAACCAAACAGAACCCTCATCGTTGGCTTTCAAAGCATGACCCGAAGTGAGAGAGAAGTCTTTGGGTCTAAAGCTCCCTTCAAGAACAGAAGACCCGGATCACTTGCCCTTCTTTGAGTGGATTTCCCTGTCTTCTGCAGGAAAGAAAACCATTTCACCCTGGCTGTATGGGAGTGAGTTTACCCAGTTTAAAAAAAAAAAAAAAAAAGGGTTTGACTCATTTATTTTGACTTCCTAAATGAATTTTTCTAAGTGCAGTTAATAAGATTATTTTTAAGTTAAAAATCTATTAAGTAAAATCTACAAATTCATCCTCATTGAATTTATGGGGTTCCTTTAATCGAGCCTGAGAGCAATCAGTTTTCAATTTTGCATTGTGCTTTCAGTCAATAAATGTTAGCTCAATTTGTCATTTTGGCAGTGTACCTGTGCTTGGCTCCTGCTCTTTATCTTGTAGGAGAGGTTCTGAAAGAGCTTAGGTGCCCTGAGATGTGAGAGCACAGGGGTCACAGTAGTGGCACAAATGACAGATTCTGTAGAACAGGAAGGAGACCCTCCCTCATCTAGCATGACCAAGTAGGAAGGAAAGGAGCTGGGGGATTCTGTGAGTCTGGTAAACAACATGGGTCAGCAGCTGAATCGCAGGAGAGGAGAGTGGCTTGACAGCCCTGGCACAAAACCGAGAACTCTCATATCTGCTCAGATTTTGTGAACAGCAATTATTGGAAGTTAGGCTAGAAATGTTTTTGTCGAAGAACTAATCTAGACTTGAACTCTATGATAAAAATAGTGCTGCACACAAATTTAATTTGTAAAAACATTTAAGAAGATGAAAAGAGCATGGATATAGCTTTCAGGACACCTTGTTAGAACTACACATAACCACTTAATAATTGTGAAGGAAACGACATGTGAGTCTCTCTCTTTTTTTTTTTTTTTTCATTGTAGCCACGTGATACTTCATTCAGGCAATTACGAAATGTACGCTTATATAGGAACCTAGTGACTTCAGAATTCTGTAATAATACAATGCAGCTTATAAGTGAAATAGTTGGATCTAATCTAAGCTTAGAGAGAATAATTTTATAAGGCACTAATATAGTTTCATTAGTTCACAGTGAATCTATTTCTGGGCTGTTTAGGGTTTAATTTGTCAACCATAAACTCAGGAATATTTGTCACCCAGATAAGAGGTTAAAGAATTAATGAGGGACATTATTAAAATACTTTTAGCTTTAAAGGGTTCTATATTATTTTAACATTCAGTAGAACCTTGTCATATTGCAATCCCTTGGGCCTGTGTCACTGAAATGTAATAATGATAAGGTTTTATAATTCAGTGAAAACAGTCCACTCTCTCTTGAATTGCACCATTTGCACAATGGAAAGAGTTTCACGGGTTTTGGCACAGACACAGGCCCCAGTTCTTGCAGCTTAGACAGGCACAGGTTTTGTTGTTGCTCAGATGAAACACCCCGTACTCACATGTTAAAGGAGGGAATGCTTATTTTAGCTTACAGTTTGTAGAGGTTGGTGTTTTAGTCCACTGACTCCAAGGCAGGCCAACGTGGTAGAAGGGCAGCACCAAGAGAAGCAGGCCATGGCAGAGCCAGCAGGAAGCAGCATGCTCCAGGCTCTCAGCCACGCACACAGTGACCTATGTGCTCCCAGGCCGCACCTCTCAACATCACAGCGGCAAATCAAGGAGCTGATCCATACCCATAATCCGGTGTCATAGCATCATGCACCTGTGATCCAGTCCGCTCCCGAAGCTCACCACTGAACACACGAGGCTTTAGCAGGACGCCTAGACATACATTAAACCATAGGGAACATAAAGGTCTTTGGAGAACAAAATGCCAAATGAGAAAGAAAACATTAAAAAGCCGGGTAGCACTAGCAAAAATGACTGGCCTTTGAAACACTGCACCTGGCTTCATTGAAGTCTACAGAAGTAAACAGTGAAAGTGAATGCTGTTCTCTGTGGAAAAAGACAATTACCTGGTGGTGCACCCAATATGAAAGAGCCAGGAAGATACAGAAATTCATACTTCGCCAGCGTTCCAAGGAGAAGGCTTTGAATGCCTCAGCCATGCAAACCCCTGGGAGCACTGCCTGAACTGGCCATCTGTGTGGCTGTGACAGTCAGTTACCTGACAAAGTCTGAAGAGAAGGAGGGGCTGATAGCTTTCTGTGAATCTTGATTTGTCTATTTGAGAGCAGAGGTAAAGAGAGGATTGTTATACATTGATTTCTTTGTTCCTCTTCATTTTTCAAAGGCATGGTAAGAAGTCAAATACAATAATGACAACGATAGAAAACGTTTTTTTGTGTTAGGCATAAACATATGGTATATCTTTTATCATTTAATTCTCATAGTCACCCTATAAAGGAGATACTGTTGTTATACCCATTTCACAGAACAGGAAAATGAAGGTAGACTGAACTCTAACCTTAATCTAACAGCCTAAAAACTAGAGTCTAAAGGCCCAAACTAGCCCACTGCTATCTTTATAATTACAGGCCTCACATTGTGAATGTTAATAAATGTGAACAAATCACAGGTCTGAAGTAGCTCATGTGTATGCCAGACATTGTCACAGTTGTGCTGCTGTGTGCTTACTGTGTGGTGTGGTAGTGTACAGTAGTACAGTGCGCAGTCACTACTAGGGAAGTCCATAAGCCAGAGCAAAAGCAGTGAGGTGTGGAGGGACTGCTAGGAAGTATAGGTCAATAACCACACAATCCTCTGTATGCCAGTGGTTGTGCTGTACCACCATTTTAAAGTAACTGTAAGCTGGGGATAGTTCAATGAAACAAGCACCTGCCTGGCAAGCACAAGGTCCTGAGTTTGATTCCCCAGTACAAAAAAAAAA
>NDGM011077233.1:0-11974 GCA_002564305.1 Octomys mimax
CCCTGGCAAGTGCAAGGGTCTGAGTTCAATCCCCGGTTCCACCAAAAAAAAAAAAAAAAAAGATAATATTGAATGTGGTAATACAGTTGATGAACTGTTCTCCTAATGCAGAAGATTTTATTATAAGATATCTAATGACTGCTTTAATAAGCAAAAGGCTGGGGAAGAATTCTGAATATCTATTCTTAACAACCAAAATATGAATTTTTCTGGAGGGTACAAAGAAGTCTGGTGCAACATAACCTTAAAAGCAACACACATGTTTTATAAGTTTGCACTGGGTCAAGTTTTTGTCATATGAGGCTACATAGTTAAGCAGAGCATTTCGGAGCATAAAAGATTGTGTATAGCTTGTGTATACAGACCTAATTCACCATATAATAGTTCCTTTCGCTACTTTGTGCCTTGCAGTGATTGCTTTCATTTTTTAGCATATCTCATTTGCAGAGAAACGGCCAGCAGACATTCAGATTTATGCCATTATTTGCTTCTTCACCTTGAACTCTAGCTAAATTCTGCTACACTTTCGTAACACGAGTGCCAAACAGTGGCCGTCCGCCAGACACAAGCACTTCCTGCTTGCACTGAGCCAGCGCTCTCCACCTCAGGGAGTCACGGATTCCTACTAGAGGGCTTATGTGCGGTGCTCCCATGGTCCCTCTGACTGTTCCTTTGCCTGAATGCTTTCTAATTCTGAACTGCAATTTGGGACTAGTGGCAGCTACGAAGAGGAAACAGAGCTGCATCTTCACATGGGGGAAATGTAGGGGTGGGGGCGCTTGGGAAACAGCTTTCACAAACGACTGAACTCGTATATAATCCTAATCAGCATTTGTTAATTCAACAAATAGCTGTTGATTGCTTATGACATTCTAGGCATTGGTAGTCACTATTCTGAGATTATAAGGACCCCCAAACCTGATCTGACCTAGAAGTGAAGCGCTAATACAGTAATTGTAGTAACTCCATTTGGTTGAACTTCCATCATGTGCCAGGTCCCATTATGTTCCACCTAACTGAGCCACTTTCCTGCTTTCATAGGTTGGAAATCAGAATGGACCTTATCACTGGTGTTCTGTTCTAAGCCTTTGTGACCTAGGAACCTATTTATTTATTTATTTTTATGGATTTGGTACAGGGTCTATAGGGTCTCACTACACAGATTGGACTCGTAGAAACTCTCCTGTTTTCAGCCTCCTAAGCGCGGGGATTACAGGTGCGTGCCACCATGCCCAGTTTCAATCGCCATCTCGGTGTGCCCTCGGGAGTGGGGCTGGTACGGCATGCCAGGGATCAAACTCTGGTCGTTGCGCTCTGCCTAAGCAGGTGCTTTAGTCTGCTGAGCTATCTGGCAGGTCCTTGAACCTATTTATTTAGACATTGTTATATCAACCTAAGTCTGTCCTTTTTCAAGTGTATGACATTAAAATTGTAAATGCTAAAAGCGTTACTGCTTAATTAGTGATCTTGCCCCTCTTGTCATTTGAGGGTGCATAAAGTAATGTCATTTAACAAATAACTATCCAAATACTGGATGTGGAGACAAGTTGCATATTTTGAAACACCTTCTTCACAAGACAGAAATTATTCCCATTTTAAAAAAATGTCAAACTATGGTACAGAGTGATGAAACAGCAAGCCCACAGTTGCATGGCTCATACACAGCTTACAGGTGCGAATTCAAACCTAGATCTCTCTGATACTTAAGTCTCTTATATCAGTCTGCTTGTCTAATAAGCAAGGGAAGGGAAGAACCTCTACCATGGTGATGTAGATAAAACACTGAATGAAACAGTAAGTATTGTCAGTACATCAGAAACTGTCCAGAAAATGAAACCACGAAATAAGTTCAAATTCGGTCCGGGAAATATCTCAGTGGTGCAGGACCTGCCTGGCAAGCACAAGGTCCTGAGTTCAATTCCTGATAACAAAAAAAACCCCAAAACAAAAACAAAACAAAACAAAAAGAAAACACAAAAAAAAAAGAAGAAGAAGAAAAGAAAAAAAAAAAAGAAAAAGAAATAAATGTAAATAGGTTAACAATGAAAGACTTAAGAAATTGGGAATTTAAAAGCTGCCAGTATGCTGGTATCTGTGAGCTAAGCAACTACATAGAACACAGCAATGGGTAACATAAAAACCACGCTTGAACATCAGTCATCTGGGTCTTCTAAATGTCATATCAATTACTCACTTTAAAATATATTTTTTAAAAAAGATAATAAAAGAATAAAAAGGCAAGAACAAAAATTTAAGATTTCTTGAAAGCAAGCAGTAACATTCAATCATATGTCCAATCTTTCATAACATATTTGATGATAAAAATAGATAATATATCAACCACTGTTAATCAGCTATTCTTATTTTGAAAATCTGTAACATATGTATTATTGTATTTTACCTTGTTTCTGATCTTTGTTCTTGCTTTTGTTTTTAACTCTTCAAAATGAAATAAAATTACAATTAAAAAAAATAAAAGTTGCCTGAGGAACTGGTAGGTGGGGGTCTGTGTGCTTGGTCACTACCCTGAGGACAGTTGTCAAAACACAAGGTTGGTCTGGGTGTGTTCCTCAGTGGTAGAATGCTTGATTAGCATGCTCAAGACCCCTGGTTCCGTTCCCAGGATGACAGAGAGAGAGAGAGAGAGAGACAGACAGACAGACAGACAGAGAGACAGACAGACAGACAGAGACAGAGAGACAGAGACAGAGACAGAGACAGATTCCGAGACACAGACATAGAGAGAGACAGACAGAGACAGAGACAGAGACAGAGACAGAGACAGAAACAGAGACAGAGGACAAGAAAAGAGTTCCCCAAATGGAAACAAAACTCAGGGTAGATGAAAAAAGCACAGCTACGTAACAGGAGCCTATTGTGACTTCTGAACTAATTGATGATTGGTAGAGGGATAACTCCTTCAGAGAAGAGAGGACAATTCAAGTAGTTATTCAAAGGATGCTGGGTGGCTCCATCTACTTGTGGAAGCACAAAGTCCTGGGCTGGGAGATGGTGCCAACGCCACATCCTTGCGGTCCTCATGTGGCCCTTGAGGTGCATGGCTTGGAGCACCTACGCATTCCTCCCGATTACACACAAACATGCTCTACAACATCGGGACCTGAAACTACTTCCTGGCTCCCCTTCTTAGCGTTTTCTCATGGGGATGGAAGGCCCTACACTTGAACTGTGAGTTTTACAAGTGTCTCGGGGGGACTGGACAAAGCAGCCAGTCTTAGCTACTGACTAGCAGGAAGCATTCCAGGTCCTCCCGATTGCACAACCCTTTCGGAGGATGCTGCGTCCTTTTCTGGAGCAGAATGCATCTCTTCTCAGATGGGAAACATGAGGGACTACGTTGCCTCGTGCCTGGTGGGTGATCGAGACCTAGCTAATGAAAGACTTAATCTGCTTTCTGTAAATTGATAAGCCCTCCACCATCACGTGTATGGCAATGAAGTTTCAGTCCCACTGCCAGCCTCAGGGGTCCAGAAGCACTGACAGGACTTTCCTATGGCGCTAAGAGCACATGAACATATCTATTAGATAAAATGTCTGCTACTAATATCCGAACAGATGATGTAACTGGGGGCCCTGACTTATCTGTGGGCAGCTTTCTGTTTCTGCCAGACTACCTGGAGCTGGGGAGTCAGATAGAAATATTACTTGCTGAACTGTATAGATTTAATTATTAGCATGATGCCCTTCAGATAATAGGAGGTAAATACGCAGCTGAGAATTCAAGCAGGAGGGCGAGGTTCGCCATCTCATAAGATAGTCCAAGAGCTCAAGGTTTCAATGAGGTGACATCTTTCCGAGACCGCGGCATCACAAAGGATGCCAGGCAAGTGTACTGTTCTCATCATTTTCTGTCATTTTCTTTATGTTTTCCCCAAACCTGTTCTGTTCAATGAGACGAGAATACACAAAATAGCAGCCAAGAACGCAGGACTCATCAGTATGAGTCTCAACATATCAATTTTCAAGTGTAGCAACTTTAAACACATTAGGTAGGCTTTTAGTTTCCATAGAAAATAATCTCTCATTGTTTTCAAAAGAAACTGAAAGCACCCCAAATTACCACACTTTTAACATCCTGACATGTTGATGGCCCGCGTTCTTCACAGATCAAAGTCAGAGTGGCAGAAGACGGAGCTCCTAGCGGCTTACTTAAAACACAGTATTTCAGATTTGGCAGGAATTACTGTAGAGCAAAAAGACAAGGTGACTTTCTAATACACAGATATGTATTTTAGTTTGGCAGAAATCTGAAGAGCTAAAAACTAATTTAGGGTGACACAAATGTTCTTATTATTTGCTCTACACCCTCCCTCTTAACGACCATGTGGAGAGTCTGGGGGAAGCTCAGGGTGGGTTACATATTGTTTATGTCTCAGGGATGACAGCCTCAGGTCTGTGTCACAGTGTACCATTATGCCAGCTCTTGTCTTAGCATTTCCTGGATGATCTGAATCGAAGCAGCCATGTCACACACCAGAAGCACCTTTCCTCCTTGATGTGCAGTACCATTGTGAGCACTTTTAGGCTTTGTAAGGAGAGATCTTAGTTCTTTGTTAATCTGGGATTTAAAAAAAATGATGTGATTCAATGACCCAGCTCTGTTACAACCTGTTAGAAAACCTCAACAAACAAGGCAGTAGATGTCCAGTAACTGCCAAAGATAGGCAATGAATTTCAGAGGAGCCTGGGGTGACCAAAGATGGTGGGCAAGTGGTTACATGGCGAAGTGGGTAGTGATCCTAACCCATCTTTTTTAGATGATCTGGTTAAATGTTATACTATTAGGATGGGATGTTTCATCCTGTGGAAAGGTTTTGTTTTATTTTTTGTTAGTGCTGGAGACTGAACCCAGGCTCTTTGTACTGAGCTACCACTACATCCCTCCTATTTTACTTTGCATTTTGAGACAAAGTCTTACTAAGTTGCTCAGGCTAGGCTTGAATTGTGATCCCTTTGCCTCAACTGTCCAAAGTGCTGGGATTATGGGCCTTTTCCTGTAGAAAATTTTTAGGTAGAAAACAAAGGTGGCCTACTTCCCTTATTTTTGTTTTGGGCCAAAGCGAGACACAGTTATTTGTTATGAAATATGGTGCCAGTGTCAGAAAATTACCTGCTTCATTCACACTGGACATATGGTTGAATTCTGATGGTCAGAAAGTGATTTTTTTCATAAAGTTAGAGATACCCTGAAAAGTTACTCTTTGGAAAAGCAGGGTCATAGGATCAAACAGGTTGACAAACCCTGGTCATGGGGCAGACTCAGTTTGCTACCTCTTTTCATACAGCACATACTGTAGGGGATGGTTTTACATTTTACATGGCTGAAAAAACCAAAAATAAGTATAATAATTCATGACACTTGAAAATTATATAAAATTCACATTTCAATATCCATAATTAAAGTTCCATAGACACATAGCCATGGCTGGTTGTTTCTATATCTTCTATGGCTGCTTTCAAGATACAAGGGCAGAGCTGAGTAGTGAGACAGAGCCTGTATGTCTCGCAGAATCCATAATATTTCCTACCACCTGGCCTGTACAGAAAAGGTTTGCTGACCCTGTAGTAGAAGATATCGGGGAAGCAAAGCTAAGGCAGGCTAGCAGAGTGAGAAGATGGTGCAAATTGGGGCCACTGTGTTGAAAAATGATTCCGGAAGGACAGGAACCAACTCTCCATTGCTAAAGAGGACAGGACTAGATAAGGTGAGTTAATGCTACAAAGGGACCGTTCAGGCTTCTTCCAACATTTGAGAACATGGTAGCTGCAAGAACCTTGTCTTCAAGGGAAGACAAGCTGAGTATCAGGAAAGATCTAGCTCAGGAGATCAGGAGATTCCTTGGGCAGGCAATGAACCAGTGTGTGGGTGGATTCCCTGGGCTGCAGCACCAATGCTTACCAAATAATTGTAATGTGCTAATTTTATTTTCTATGAGAGTGTCTGATGGCAACTGGGCAAATAATTCAAATGGAATAATTACAGAAAAGTGCTGTAAGTGGAAATTCTTTCAATTTGGATGCAGGAAAATCCTAACAGTTATTATTATGTATACTGTGAAGATTAAAAACACAATATATATGATATGAAACAAGTAAGAAAATCTAGATGGTTTATGTGACTCAGAAATGTAGAAATACACAGGGGCTTCTGGCATCGTAAGTAATAAAAGTACTCTAGCTGCCTAAGGAAGAAAAATAAGTTGACCAGGTGTGGTGGTGCGTGCTTAGAATCCCAGCTGGCTGGGAGGCCGAAGCAGGAGGATTGCAAGTTTCCAGCGGGGTTTAGCAACTTATGAAGACCCTGTCTCAAAATAAAACAAAGCAGCTCAGTAGAGGATGTGTGCATACAACATGCAGGGCCTGGGGTTCAATCTCAGTAATGCAAAGAAAAAAAAAAAAAAAAAAAAAAACGAAAAGAAAAATGTAAGAAAGACAGTTTGCTAAGAAGGAAGCCGTCTTGCAGTCATAGCTAAATTCTACAGTGAGATTCTCTAGGGATTGTCTGGGCCAGGGGCTGAGTGACATGCAAAGCATTTTCCTGGTACTTCATGCAACCTTTTAGAGTATTTCATTCTAGAGTGTTTTGTATACTGGGAGAACTTGGCACGGGGAAGATCCGATGGAAGAGGATATCATCAAAGTTCTCTCACCCCAGTTGCATGAGCAGGAACTGGGGTATCTTTCCTGCTTCGGTGAAGGCCCATGTCTTCCAATTTGCACAAGGGCTGGCATTCTGCTTTTACACCCACCCACATGGCTGGGTCTACGGAGAACTTGTCACAGGGCTGAGCTATTCCAAATTGCTCACTTTGAGCAAAGCCTTCTTTCTTTGGGTTTGAACATGCAAGGAAGATAATTTGATGTATTTGTCACAGTGCCTGGCAGGCCTGAACCCACTGCCTATCCATAAATGTCCTCAGGCTGATGTTTCAATTTCAGGACCTGTCATGTTCTAAGGAACATGGAGTCATGTGTCAACCAGAACGGACTCAGGTCCGGCCTCTTTAACAAGGGGAAACTGGTGCCCTTCTGTGCTTCCCCAGTGGCTTGTTTTGTAAGCAGGCATGATCACTGGATGCTTTCAACAACTCTCTTCTCTGCATTTGCAGCACACTGTTTATGCCCCTGCAGCTTTGTAATTAATAATATACTGCTTTTCATCTTCAAAGTGATTTATACACATTAATTAATCCTTACCATACTTCAGAGTTTCTGCACATAAATAACCACCTTGCTTCCATGTTGTATTTAGGAGACCAAGACTTAGAAAGCAAACAACTTTGCCAAGGCTAAAGAGAAAGGAGACACTGGGGCCAAGATTGTCACTTAGGGTCCTGACCCTCCTCTCGCTGCAGACAGACCTGTGGTTGTCTCTAGAGATTGGTGGGAGTAGCTCTGTAGTCCCACATTCACCATCACTGCTGGATAAATTGGCCTGTTACATCACTCATTTTGAGTCATAAACTATTTTTCAATACTCCAGGGTCAAAGCATAATCTTACCTTAAGCAAACATAATAGGAAATGATGGATTATAAACTAATAAACCTTCCTAAGATGCTCAGTCCAGCTTCCAGTTGCCTCCAGACTGAGGATAAATATGTTTCCTAATCCATCATTTACAAGTTACACAGCCGATTAAAACATTAAACTCTTACCATACAGCTTCCCATTTAGATGATCGCCTTACAGAAAGCTATTATATTTTAACTATCAAGCTCAATAAATCAGGCAGTAACCATCTATCTTTCTCTTGCAAGAGGAGTAGGAGACACACTGAGGACCCTATTGGCAGAGCCAGGCGTGCCTCAGTTTCTATACCTGGGCTCTCTGGTACCTGCTGGCCCAACAGAATACTAAACCTGAAAAGTGAGCACGTAGACCCTTTGTGAAGTTTCTGACACAAAAGCCAAATCATGCAAAGACCCACAAAGTGCATTCAATTTGCTTCCACCAAGTCACCTAACTCCTTCTAATAACACAAGAGCCTTGTCAAGTGGCTGGGGGTGGGGCACAGACAGCTTCCCCTTCTCGTGTCAGGCCATTATACCATTCTTCACCAAGAAGCGACAAGCAGGCACGCCTTGGAATTATGAGTGAGTTCCAGATCTCTGTCCTCATCTAGAGCCAAGGTGTAGGGTGCAAACGCTTTTGCAAAACTCCAGATAAACATGGTGTCTTTTCCTTGGGTGTCAATGTTCTCATTTTGGATGATATTTATGAGAAATACAATTGGGAAGGATAGAAGGCTTATTTTTCTATTTTAAGGCAAGTATCGGCACACTATAGAGAAGAGTGAAAAATGTACATTGGTTTTTGGCTTGCGCTGCATTGGCAGGACCCAGATTCCTGCAAGTGTACAGTTACACTCCTCTGACATCAGACAAGCTGAAGTTGACTGGTCTATAAAGTGCTAGACTCTTTTCTTCTCTGGAAGACACCATGCTGACTGCCTGGAGAGGAAGGAAGTGTCAGAATTTCTTCCCCACACCAAGCTCCTGCCTCCACTGAGCTGAGGAAGGAAGGCTTGCTTCTGGGAAGCGGCAAAGGGAGCATCCACCGTCAGAGCGCCTCATCTTTTCTCCTAAGTGGGAGGAGTTTTCACATCCGTATTGGGAGCTGTTCTGGAGTTAGCCTCTTTTAGCTGGTGTTTTATAGATTTGCTTTGCAACATGGCACAGCCAAACTAGGGAGCTTCACTATAGCTGCCCTGAAACCAAGCCAGAACCATCAAGTGTTTCAAATAAACTTTCACAAACATCACCATGGCCTCTGTCTAGGCCAGGAGATCTGCCTTTGGCAATCTCAGCTGACAGAGCAGCAGCCCTGGCACTCCTTGTCATGGCTAAGAGCTGCGAGTGGCTCTGTGTCCTCCCCAGCAAGCTGATGTGTATGTGGCACCCTGCCCCTGAGCTCTCGGCATCTGCTGCTTTCCAGAGTTCCACAGTTACACCCCATGGATGTAAAGCAACACCCCCGGCTCAGGAAAGAAGGCACCCCAACAACTTCACTTAGCTGCTAAGTCACACAATCTCCACAAGCACAGCCGCTACGGGAGGTGAACCTGACTGAGATTCCGTACCACAGAGACGAGGGATCAGAGGCAAAGGAGGGGAAGTGGACAAGGTCAACTAGGACTGAGTAATAGGATTTTGTACCAAGACCTGGGCTTGTGCTTGGGTCACTCAGTCCTATTTCTATTGCACAGCTCTGAAAATAAGCAAGTGAGTTTGGCCTTCCCTCCAGTCAAGATGTCCTCAGCCATAGCCATCTCTGATCTTCTACTCAGTTTCTTGAATGCAGTGAGCCAAAGCTGCATGAATTTCAGAGCACAGACCCGGGTGAAAATTCAGCGATGTACAAGTCTAGAGGGCTACTTTGGGAGTGCGGAATGGGTTCGCAGGAGCGACAACTCCTAGCTCATAAGTGAGGCTGCTTAATTTTCACTTCTGATAAATGTCACTTAGAATCATGCGGGAGAAACTCCTCAGATTTAAATGGATTCCAGGAGGGAATAATCACTCTCATCCATCACTCATTATAACCTCTTTCAGGCGCCAAGAAGAAAACCTTAGAGAGGACAAAGGGCCTCATACTCCACAAATCCACCCTACTCACCCCTGTCTCACCACCAGGAACACTGCCTTGACTTACCTATGAAATACGCCAGCAAAATAGCCAAGAGAAGGGCTGCGGCAATGGCGGATAGAGCAGCACATTTCCAGCTGCAGTATTTGGAGGGCTTCTTCAGCTTGAAGGCCTTCCTGGAGAAGGTATTCCTGGGCAGCAGGCGGGGTGGTGGTGTGTAAACGGTTCCTGAGGTCAAAGGGTATCCTGGAGAAGAACTGCTGAACAGGGGCGTGCTTCCAGAGGAGGTCTTAAAGAGGAAGTGCCTGCCGGAAGAGGGAGAGTGTCAGTGGGCCTGTGTGGCGCGCAAAGGCTCCGCTACTTCGCCTTTCACCCAGGGTCAAGCAGTCGTGCAAGGCTGATTATGTAACCTTCCCCTGTTGCCACAGTAAGGAGCAGACACTGCATTGGGTGGTGGCCTAGATTAATTCCATATATGTGCCTACTTTTATACTTATGCACATGTGGCTCCCCCTACAATCCTGCAGAACTTCTACAAAAGCAGATATGGAAGCTAAGTTTCTGTCACTGAGAAATGATGGCAACAATTACTCTAAGCGCCATCACATATTAGATACCTAGTATTAAAAGGCACTAGAGCTACATCACAACTACCTACAGACTACCTATGGTAATATTACTGGCCTGAAAAACCAGGTTTGGAGCAGTTGAGCCACTGTCCTAGGATTTAAGCCTTGAGCTCTTTTGGTAGAGTGCATGGTCTTCCATGGCACGGTCACTGTCTCTTTTGATCTTTGGTCCCAGGCTGTTTTCATCACCTGCTCAGTCCTGCCTCCCACAGACTGCCTCTTTGGGTCACGTGATCATGGCTAGTTCTTGGGAAACGTCTTCGCCTATCAAGTGAACTAAGTGGCCTTGGTGGCCCGAGCTATGGAGCGACAAGCATATACAGACCACAAAGTATAAAACAGCACATAACTTCTCCCCAAGGGTCAGGAGAGTATCACTCCAAAGACATCAACTCCCCGACGACAAGTTATTCTTTCTTACATATGCCACATGTAAGATTTCAGACACGACTAGCAATCTGTTTTTTAATGACTTGCCTTCCAAGAAATATATAATGGAGTTTAATGGTGTAGGCTGAGTAGACTCTACAGTCTGAGCAGCCCAAGCCAGGGACCTGTCTTATTCTGTATCTTATTCATCCTCATCTTTCTAGCATCCGGATGAGAGCCCAATGTACAAGGGAGACTTTAATGAACGAATGAGCAAATAAATCAATGAGCAAAGTCCTCTCTTTATTTTGCAGTTTTACTCAGCTACAATTTTAAGATTTCAAACTGTCACTGCACCTATTTCTTACTCTCCACATTTTTAAGAGATGTAACTATCATTGACCACCACATCCTATTAGTTACCATTCCCAATATTTCACTCTCAACTATTTCACCAACATCAATCTTGTGAGGTAGGTACTATTATTACCTCACTGTTGTGGATGAGAAAACTGAAGCTTGAATTTAGCAAGCAGGTAGGGCTCAAGCGCTGGTCTGTTTGTTCATTTCTGAAAGCTCTAACCAGCCCTCTCTCACCACATTGCCCTTGTAGCTCGGGGGACCCAGCTTTTGTAGTGAAATTTTGAGGCAAGATCACGATCGTTCCAAATATCCATATTTTGCCTAGGTCTAGATAAAGCCTTGAAAGTACTTTAATCCTTTATAGAGATCAAGCAAGCTTGACTTGACTGAGAACCATGTGACAAAATGAGTACCCAGGAAGTGAATCACTGAACACTGCTAAATTAAAATACACAATAGATATTTAGATTTTATTTGAAATATAAGCATGTTTGATGATTTGAAGAAAGCTTAGAAACTTGAGTCTTAAAATAAAGATTTAGATTTCCTGTCCAATAGTTTTCTTTCAATGCGACCCATTAAGAGAGTCTTTTGTTGGAGGAAATCATAGGTTCTTAAAACAGCATTTTGAAGCAAGACAGGCATAGACTGGAGTCCTGGCAGTGCCATTTGTGGACAAGTTAGCTCAGGCACATTTTCTGACCCTGCTTTTGAGACTTCCTATTTGTCTTCTGTAAGATGGGGGTAGTAAAAGTCCCTCACATCTGTTGTTGTGAGGATAACACAAAATCCTTTAGGAAAAGCACTTAACCAAGGTGTTTCTCGTGGTAAGTGCTTGATCTATTATGAACAGCTTTCATTTTTAATTCTTCAGAGCAACATAAGGAGCCTGCAATGTGAGTTTTAATTTAAAGCTTGACAAATGTCATGCACACACACCTGAAGAGCTTTCTAATTCACTAAATAATAGCCCATTCTTACAAGAGCTGGGAGCACATGCACCAC
>NDGM011077264.1:0-10855 GCA_002564305.1 Octomys mimax
ACCAATTTGGTTTGAAACTGTCTCATTGCTATTTGTTTCTCAATGAAATTATGGGAAAAAAATTTTTAAAAATGCCTGTCAAAAAATAAATAAATAAATAAATAAAATCGTATACTTTGCCAGCAAATAAGATATAAAAACTAAAAAATAAAAACATCATACCACAAAAAAAGCATCTATGTGATCAGAAATCCTCATTTGCCTGTCCCTCCATCCCCTGGCTACTGCTAATCTGCTGTCTGTGTGCATGGATTTGTACATTCTGGTGTTTCATATAAAAATAATATGTACAATATATGACATTTGTGTTTGAAAAAAATATTCACTCAGCCTCTGACAAGCATCATCTAATTCCTGGTTAGCATAAACTACTTTTGCCTTTCTGCAGATGAACTGTCGTTCAATTCTTTCACCCTTAACCCATCCTATAACTTTAGCTTCTAAGGCTCTTTGTCACCTAGAAAAGTCCTGTAATTCTCCAGGTGGTACATTATTGTTATCTCCCCTATGAATCCATTCAGACTACTCCTAGGCAGTGTTAAAACTGTCTTCTGTGGTTTTATGACAAAGGAGGGAGAGAGAAGTCTTAGATTGTGAGTAGCAGGGTAGGGAGGGATTGGCATGTGTTCCTCATAGGGCGCTCGTCAGTAGCTCATCCTTCTGTTGCAGCGTTAACCACTGTGTCTAATGGCCAGTTTTATAACTCGACAGATATATAAATATATAAAGGTCCCTTAACCTCTGTCAAATAGCAAGACTTTGGGGCTCTTTGCCTGTTCAGAGGCCACTCATTATTTCATCAAGTTGCAAAGGAAGACACCAAATTGCCATTTACCTTCAGCTCTGTGAAACTTTCGGGCTCCAGCAGTCCCCTCCTTCTCCATAAATCCTTTATGGATGCCTCAGCACTGCAGTGCCCTCTCAGAGGAACAGACGTCAGCAGCTAACCGAGGCTGGCACCTCTTGGTAACCAGACTCCCACTCTCTCCAGAGCTGTGCTGAACATTGTGCAGATGGTTGGAGTGTGCCCTTTGGATCATAGATACTCTTCCTACCCATCCAAGAACCATGCTGGGCAACACCCTCTTTGCCCTCGTACATAAGAGTACTTGCGTGCACTCTGCAGGCCCCAGTGAGGAACAGAAGCCTTTTCTTTTCTTTCTTTTTTCTTTTTTCTTTTCTTTTCTTTTCCTTTTACATCTGGAATTGAACTCAGGACCTGGAACTTGCCAGGCAGGCGCTTGAGCCCCTGAGCTGCATCCATGGCCCTAGAAGCCATGTCTTTCCCCACTATTTTTCTCACTCCATCTCAGATAAATCCTTCATGAATATCTCTTGTACTACAGAAATAAAGCTCTCCTTTATATAAGTGAGTGATTCACAGCTGTTAGGCATTAGTAGGGCAATTTTATCTTTAGGTATCTGCTGTAACAGACATGGAAATATATGTTTGTCAAAGAACTTCTACAGGAATATTCATGACAGAATAATTTCTAATAGCTAATCCTTAGAAGTAACTCAAATAGCTATACGTAATAGAATAGATAAATACAGTCTATTCACACACCAGAATAGTCTATAGCAATGGAATAAATAAGCTGTTGCTACATACAACAGTGTAAGTAAGTCTGACATACACAAAGCGGAGCAAAAGAATTCAGTCATAAAAAGTATGGCTTCATTGATACAGTTCCCCCCTTTATTTATTTATCTGACGGTGTCTGTCTCAGCAGTTTGGACTCATAGTCCTCCAGCCTCCCCAGCACTGAGATTACAGATGTGCACCAACAAGCCCGGTTTCGGAGCCAGCATGGCATGTGCTACCAGGGATCCAACTCGGGTCTTTGTGCTTGCCAGGCAGGCATTTAGACCACTGAGCTATCTCCCCAGCCCTGTTATAGATTTTTAAAAGGACAACTATTTGATAGTGCTAAAAGTCAGTTTAGTACTTAAACTTGGGGAGGAGAGAACTGAAGAGATCTTCTAGAATTTTGAGGTAGGAAGAATGGGACTTTTAAGAGTGAATGTTGGGTCTATGGCTTGGGCCTTCTGCTTGGGTAAGGATGTCGGACCCTTTCCAAAAAGCGTCCTGATGAATCTCAGATGTGGAGCAGACCCTTTGCGAACTATCTGCTAACACCTGGAAGAGAAAGCATTGAAATGAGACTTTTAGAATGACATTTTCAGGAGCTTCACATCTTTTCCACTCAAAAGAAAACTAGTGACTGATTCTGTTAACAAAAATTCTAGAGGAAAATGATGTGTGTTAGATACTGGCTATGGTGGCAGCAATGCTAGGATTGAGAAGAAAATCAGGCATCATAAACAAGCAAAAGAACTAGTTTCCATCTGGACCTTACCTTCACACAGCTATTTTAGCCATCATCATTCCAAAAATGAATGCGAAATTATATTTTACCTCATTTCTCTTTATATCTGGCCCAATATTTCTTTTGGTAATCCATGCTTATAAAACACTCATAAACAGATCCTGGCCTCTTTTCAAGAATAGGAGATATGACACACCATTAACTAGAAAGGTTTGAATTCATGGAGGTTTTATTTCACCACGCAGAGTGTTTAAGCTGTATCTCAACATAGCCAGCTACTGCGCATCCCAGTTCCAGAATCGCATCGCTCCCTCAGCGGATCTGCTGGCTGTTGGGAGATTCTTAGCAAACAACAGCAACAAAAAGCATTAAGCCGCTTCTTCCTAATTATGTCTCTCTCTAAATATCTAATTATCATTGAGAACAAATTGCGTGTTGCAGAGATAATATTGTGGGGAATCGTTAATCTGTTGGGCTTGTGCTTTTGAATTCCTGAGTTGGTGCGGCAGCTGCTGGAGCAAAAAAATGTTGCCACCTGGACACTTCATTATGATTTCCTATTTCAATGCAAAAGCTGCTGAAGACAGGTTCTGTTTGATAGGCTTGGCTTCTTCAGGTACTTTAGACTTAGATATGCATCACATGTACAGGTTTCCAAATTTCCCAGGTATCCAGGAGCAGTGAGTAATTGAGCATTTAAAGGTGTAGAATTACAAGGGAACAGTGGGACTAGAGTCATAGCAATAAAGTGACAGTGGAATTGACTTTTCTAATTATTCTATTTATCCATGCACAAAGGTCTCCTGCTTTTTTATATTCCTCAATAACTACATGGGATTTCCTTAATAAATGCTGATCCAAAAAGTACACATTTCCGAAGATTACCTGATAATTGCACCTACCATAATACGCTTAAAGCTAATTAATATTCAATCTTCACTTTAGAGAACAGAAATTACCAGGTACTTATCCTATAATTATATCTCTGTGTATTCTCTATTATAATCTCTGGTGTTAGCTATATAATTAAATGATGAACAGTGACTATAAGTGAAGAGTATGAAGAGTACTTATGTAAAATTTGTGTCTTAGCCCAATAACAAATAAACAGATTGAAAGAACTGCACCTTGTTTGAAATTTGAAATTCCATTGTCTTCCAGAAGATTGTATAGAATGTCAGGAACGGATAACATCTTTAGCCCCTGGGAAGTAGGAAGATAGCACTATGCCAGTGTGTGCATGCTACCCATTGAGGTTCATCTTAGCACCATGGGTCAGTTGTACCAATCAGTTCTTGCTGCTCTTTTTCTGTATGTGCATCAAAAACAAGTACCTACAAGTCATCCTTACTAAGGATGACACCTTACTAAGGATGACATGTTTCTAAATTATCAAGTCCAGTAGTTCGGTGTCAGAATTTTTTTTAAATGTATTTAGTACAGGGTCTACAGGGTCTCACTATATAGATCAGACTCATAATGATTCTCCTTGCAACCTCCCAAGAGCTGGGATTACAGGCACACACTACCACACCCAGTCTCAATCACTATCTCAGTGTGCCCCTGGGGCAGGGCTGGCACCGCACAATGGAGATTGAACGCCAGGCACTGTGCTCTGCTGAAACAGTGCTTTAGTCCACTAAGCTATCTGGCTGGCCGTTTGTCAGATGTTTTGTGTAAATTTTTTTAAATAACTAACACACACACATATAGTCATAATGCTTATATAAATTTATTGAAGAAATTCAGTGAAATATTGAAAAAATTACAAAATAAAATAGAAATCACTTATAACCCCCTACAGGGTTAACTTTTTGTTATACATGCTTTCATTATTTTTTCTACAAGAATTCATCATAACCACACAGTATTGCAACTTGCTTTTAAGAAATGTTCTAATGAAATATTGTAGCACATTTTTATGGCCCCATTGCATACTATAATATTGATAGGCCCTGAATTATTTAACCATTTTAATGGTCATTTAGATTATTACTAGTTTGGCACACACATATACATACTGCAACCTGATTTCAAAAATAGTATATTATGAACATCCTAATAAGGCATTTTTCCTCATACTATTTCCCATGATTCCTTCATCTTCCATAAGAGTAACAATCTTTAAATTATTTAATCATTGTAATAGCCATTTGGTTTATTCCCAGTACTTCACCGTTGATATTAATATTTTTCCATTCTCCATGTGGGGGTTCCCTAAAACTATACATAAAAGTTTTGTTTGCATGAAAGCATAGTAAATATCATCCATTCCAAATAATTGTTTTATGATCATTTCAGAGCCTAACTTTGCTCCTGTATTCCCCATGGGCTGTGGCCCTGTTGTGTCACTTTCATTTTTTCAGACGTCTGTTGACTAAATAAATGATATATACTTGGTTCCACCAAATGATACTGAATGACCTTACATTGTGCAAGACAAGTGGACATTTGGACAATGAGGAATACTGGCAGGATGAGGTTATCCCATGACGCTAGCAGAGATGCATCAGACCTAAAATAAACCAAGATGATGTCACATTCACAGCAATCGTGGTTCGCATAAAAATGATCAGTCATCCTAAATTAATATTGTTGATTGGGAATTTGTAAATATTGTACCTAATTCATAGGGATTTTAAATTTTAAGGGTTGTAAAGGTGCATGAGAATCATGAATATAAAGAGTTGTTATGTAATTTCATATTTTTACTTTTAAGTGACAATAGAAATAGCTTACGTCAACATGAAGGTTCTCTAAGAAGTTTCCTTTTAAAATATATTCATGCCTTTCTTTCAATTTAGGTTGTATTGTTCTCTTTTTTTAAAATTTTATTGAGAAACAAATAGCAATGAGACAGTTTCCAGACCAATTAATAGGACAGTTTCAATAATTAATACATTGCATACTGTTGTCTTCGTAGTGGTTATTCATGGTACAAAATGCAATGTGTTGTTCTCATAGCTGTATATTATTTATATCTTTAGGATAAATTATTTTCTTGGGAAATTGCTGTCAAATATTATAAGCATTCTAAGGTTTTTTATTATTTCTGTCAAATCTTAGTGCAAACTGAGTTACTTGTTCTCTCTCTGGCTTGGCCTTCCTTTTCAGCACCTTCAGCAGTGGTCTATTGATTTTGCTCTGGCAATTATTTATTGGTGGCTTCCCAAGTGCAAGCATTGTATACTGTGGTTGCCTGTGAATGTATCAGAAGTTCAGAATCATAGTCATATCTGACTTACTGAAGGAGAATCTGCAACTGAACAGCATCGCTAGGTGATCTGAGCACACAGCTCAGCTTGCACCATATTGTTCCAAGAACCAGACCTTAAACTAAAGACCCTCCCCACTGCATCCTAAAGGCCACCTCACACTCACCCCAGACTTGACATCTTTTGCTTAGACTGTTAAAACTGCTGTAACAACGTACCATAAATGGAGACTTATAAACAGGAAAATAAGAGGAATATATTTCTTATTACTTCTTCAGGCTTAAAAGTTCAAGATCAAAGCATCATCAGAGGGCCAGCCTGATAGCTGAGCAGTCTAAAGTGCCTGCTTAGGTAGAGCACAGCGGCCAGAGTTCGATACCCAGCCTGCCATGCTGCATCACCCCCGGGGTGCACAGAGACTGCAATTGAGACTGAACATGGTGATGTGCACCTGTAATCCCAGCACTTGGGAGGCTGTAAACAGGAGAATCACTATGAGTCCGATCTACGCAGTGAGAACCTGAATATTTTATAGACCCTTCCCAAAATACAGAAAAAAAAAAGCATCATTAGACACAGTTTCAAGTGAGAGCCAGCATCTTTATTTCACAGAAGGGTATCTGCTTGTTAGGTCCTCGTATAGTGGAAAAAATTAAGTTAGGTCTCTGGGAGATTGATTGATGGATGGATTGGAAACAGTCCCACTACATAGTCCACACACTCACAATCATCCTACCCCAAGTGCTGGAATTATATACATGTACCTGCTTCTGGAGCTCCTCTTATTAAGCTAAAAGCTCTACTTCCTAATACTATTACCTTGGAATCCACTTACCAGTGATGGTGGGATGCAAACATTCAGATCATAACAGTGTTTGGAATGGAACTCCATTTTTTACCATATGCTTGTAATTTTCTCCAGTTTTTAAATTTTGTTGTGTAGGATTTAGCTATCTACTTTCTCACACAAAGAAGAAAACTTCCACTATTTTGTCCCACATATTTAATTTATCGCCATGTTCACTAGCTTCCATTATCATATTTTCTTCCTCTGTTGCCACTACCAACATGTTGGTCTATTATCTTGATATTGGTCATTATAGTCCTAATAGCTTTTACTTCTGCCATTTTTACCACCCACCAGTATATCTTTCAAAAGAAACTATGGAAAAGAGGAATCTTTGGATACACATATTGAATCTTGTCATCATTTCACTGAAAACATCCATTGACTTTCATTGTTCTCGTGGTAAAGATGGAAACTTGTGATGTGATGTTAGATTTCACCCCTGTGGGCGTGCTTCTACACGGTCCTCTCCAGACAGTCCTCTGCAGCAGTAGTCCTCTCACACTTCGCTTTTCCTCACCCTGCAGCTTTCCTAGCTCACTTCTGTTCTTCTTGGATCTTGGCTTTATCATTTCATCTTCAAAGAATCTTCCCTGATTTCCCTAAATACATCTTTTCCTCTTAACCTCTGATCTCATTATACCACTTAGCACAGTTGTAACTCAGCATTCTGGTTTATTCTATTTTGTTTTTTATGATGATTCTTTGATAAATAACTTCCCTGTAAAGCTGAGTCCCACTAGGGCAAGAGCCATGCATTTTTTTTCTGTGATAATCCTATCATGTAGTTCAGGGCCTGGTATAAGATGAATGATATCGTACAGGTTCTTATCTCTCCACCTATATTCATGAATTGTTCTTTCACATGGCATGGGTTGCCTTTCTCTATTATCACATAGATAAATACTTGATTTCTAAGAATGAAATAAAATAATAACTTTTCCATATGATCTTTTCAGATGAAGTCCTCTTTATTTTCTTATATGTTATTTATTAAATTGTAAAATATATCTATTGTTATGGGATTTTTTCTCTCTGTGTTAATCTATGTAAGTAACTATTAGTTGCTGCAAAGATAAACAGAAGTATTAGTTCCCTCCACTGAGTCTAGTGGGATAACTGAAGCACTCCATGAAATGACTCGAGCACATAGGCTTCCTCCACCTTATGTCATAACGAAAAAGGAACATGGATATGGGTCACAAGCTCTTAAGTGACCTGGCCCAGAAACATTGCACCACTTCTGGCTTTTCATTAGCTGACTTTTCATATGATCCTCCTAAGGAACAGAACCATAGAGTGTAGTCTTCCACATGCCCAGGAAAATGCATGGATTATAGCATTATGACAACTGGTAATCTCTACCAAGCTCAAGTCTGAATAATAATTACACTGTTATATTCAACTTTACATGTTGGCAATTCATATAAATTGTTGTTTTCATGAGCAGTTGAAGAACTCAGAACATAAAAACAAAGGAGAAAAAAATGGACATAGAAAGTCACACAGAACAACACTAGCAGACCTGCTCTTCTAACCCACTGCTGTTTGCTTCAGCTGCTGACACACACTGGGACTACACCACTAAGCTGAACATCAGCCTCCCACTCACACCCCAAAAGTAAGACTGTGTGATGTTGTGACTTCCTATGATGCAAAGATGTTAAAATTGTTCAGAATAACATCTGTGAGCTTGGCACTGTGCAATATATTTTATATCTACTGCTGTACAGCAATTTTCTCAACAATTGTGCAATATAGATACTCATCTCAATGCTTATACAGTATGTTTGCATAGACCACATGGTCCTTGATTATTTAATTCAGGGATGTGGGCTTTGATATCTCTTTCTCTAAAGCCTATGCACTTATCCGTGCTCACACACTGAAGTTATTAAATGCGGGAATACAGGGGCCAGGGAGATGACTCAGTAGAATAAGTACCTGCCTAACAAGCACAAGGGCCTGAGTTCAATCCCCGGTTCCGCTAAATAAATAAATAAATAAGTAAGATGCGGGAATACATACTAACCCTGAGAAGAAGTACAAGCTGTATAAATTAGTCTACCTATTCCAATCCCCATGACCTAGCCTTGAAAAACAGAACCTCAGAAAAATTTTGCCTAAACTATCACCAAATCCTAAAGGATGTATATATATTGAGTTGATTTACATATTCTAAACCAAAGGTGATATTCTCACAATTGGTGAGTGTTACTTTGGATCATATAGAGCGAAGGTAGGGGCTGGTTTCTTAGTAGGACACTAAGCACAAAGTCCTTTGTGATTACAATCTTTGACATATACCATCACCTTGGTTTGCACAAATAAAACTAGATTTGGGCTCTATGTTTAGGATTATGTATATTCAAAATACTAAATTGTGAAAATATCCATTTCAGGAAAGCCAGAGAAGTCCCCAGAGACCTTTTATCTTTATACACACAGACCACTATGGGTTATGGATCATCAGAATACATGGAGCAGAGTGGTCGGCTGTGTTATGCTAAGAATGTGGAACCTATTGAGTACAGAATGAGAAGCTGAAGGATCCCATTTTTACCAGCTTTAATGCAGTTAATTTTTAAAGCTATTTATTGAGCACAAAGACATTTGATTGAGCATTTTATAGAATGAATCTTTCTCTTTCACTTTCATTCATCACCTATATTCATTGTATCTTGGTCGAAATTTGCAGTAATGGTACTACATTACAGTGACTCACACTGCCTACAAAATAAGATCCTTTCCTCAGATCATCCTTGAAAATTGCCACTGCTATTTCACATTATTTTTCCCAAGTTCACTGAGTTTACCTGCTACCGGAAATGATTATTTACAGAAATGTGTACTTTCTATTTCCTTTAATAGCTTGTGTTATGATATGTTTGATAGTTCATGAAGGACATTGTCAGGTTTGGAGAATGAGCCAATAAATATTATGTACTAAGAAATATAACCCCATAATGATTCATACTGATGCGCAGAGATATTTTATCAGCTTAATGGTACCTTTTAGTGTCTGACACCTTTGGTTTACAGGTTTGCTCAACAGTCTGCTTGCCACTGCCAAATTAGTGTTGAGGGAGGTTTCTGATGAGAAGAATATTCAGTATGAATAGTAGTTATGGCCATCAAGTTGGAGGCGGTCACTCTGGTTTTCTTACATAGCACATTTTACTGCTGATGTTGACTGGGGACTCATAAAATGTTCAAGAAATTCTTGTTTGGTTTAAAAGGTGCAAATTAAGGCATATGGATTAATGAGGGCACCCTCTGCCTGCAGCATTAGAGGGCATTTTCTTTTATAAAATGTGTTCTATGATCCCCAGGCAAACTTATTTTTTAAAAAAATTCATATGCTCAAACATAGTGTTTTAGTGACAAATGAAAGCTTGCAATCTGTTAAAAAGCATCCACCATTATATTCAATGCCCGGGTAGCCAAGGAAGAAAGTTAAGAGTATGAGTACTTACAGAAGAAGAGTATCAAGTCAGAAAGAAGAAGTATGAGGGATAATAGTCTGGAAAATCCAACTGCTGTCACTAAACTGCCTAATCCTGTGAAGTTCATTCAAGAACAGACTTGGGACTGGGCCTTGAGGCTTTATCCTTTTGGAAACACAGAGTTTGGAAAACAAATAAGCACGCAGTTAATTATTTTCATGTAAAAATGCATTCTGGACAAGACAGCAAATTAAGTGGCACAGAGAATGATACCATGTTTGGTGCCATGACTGACCAGTAAGGTGGGCTACCATGGGTCTCCCGGAGTCACTTCTCTGTCCTGTGTCCACTCATTAGACACTTATTCTTCAATTTCTTCTGTCTTAAAATGCATCTTCTCCCAGTCCCAGAAAATCATTAAGTTGTTTTTATAGAGAATATGTCTAATCAAAGGGGATGGGACTTTTCAAATATCACAAGAAAGAGTAGCTTTCAAACTCTTTGGTTTTCAGTTTGACTCCCTGTGTAAAGTTCACGTAACTTAGATAAAGTAGTAATACAATACCTTTCCTTAATACACTAATAATTGTTTTGTTGTACTGATCAGCTAGCCCTGCATAATAGAAGTATTCTATGATGTAAGTAGGACATTATTATGTCAACTTATCATTTAATTGCAAATGAGTGGTGCTTCTTAGAAGCTCATGCACTTACTGGATGGCAGGTGAAGAGTAAGAAAAGCACACAATCAACTCTGCGGTATTCCTTTGTTAAAAGTATATCAATGTAAGTGAAAATATGAGTCCATCAAGTCTGCTGAGGCCCCAGGTACTTTTTTCCTGATATATTGATCCTGTTTAATTTTAAAGCTAGGCACAAGACATTTTTTTTTCCTTCTGTAGAGATATTTCTGAAAATTCTAGACCTTGAGAAGGTGATTTTATTTTTTTAATTTATTTTTTCATTCATGTATTTGGTACAGGATCTCACTACACAGCTCCGACTTGTAGTAATCCT
>NDGM011077266.1:0-10000 GCA_002564305.1 Octomys mimax
ATTACCTTAGCATCAGGTCTGGATCTATGAAGTTCAGATTCCTCCAGGTGGGTGTTGTTTGGATCTGGCTTCTGTGTTCCACTTCTTTCTGCTGCAGCCCTTAGAGTTGAACCCTTTGTGTCACTGTGGCCAGATGTTCTGCTCCTGAATCAGCTGGGTGGGTCTTATCTCTAGCCTTTTGTAGGGAGTTCTGCTGAAGGGTTCCGTGGTGGGCCTGCACTCTGGGTCGAATGAGGATCTGTGGGACCTGGGCAGTCTTACTCATACACCGGGCCTGAGATATTCAGGATCCCACGGGCCCCGGGTTGTCTCATTCACTCGCTGGGCCTGTACTCCTAGTCTATTTTTTCTCTTAGTTCAATGAGAAGAAAAATTTGTGCTAATATGGTTTAGACAAGATATCATGTCTACATCTTGTACTCTGAATAATTATTTTGAAGATAACCATATGCAATGTATGAATTATTGTAACTGCCCTACTAACCTGTTTTGAAACTAACTCATTGCTAGTTCTTTCTCATTAAAATTAATAAAATATTAAAAAGAAAGAAACTAGGATTACAAGTCCCATTCAACCTAGCTATTCTTCTTCTGGGTATTTTTCCAGAACAATTGAATACATTATACCAAAGTGATATATGTGCACCCATGTTTATAGCAGCTCAATTTGTCATAGCTACATCTTGGAAACAACCCAAATGTCCCTCAACTGAGGAATGGATAAAAGGATGTGGTATTTTTATACAATGGAGTATTACTCAGCAATAAAGAAAGATAACTTGAAGCTTTTATAGGTAAATGGATGCAACTAGAGGCTATACTCATAAGTGAAATAAATCAGATCCATATGTGACATCATATTGTCTCCCTAGTGTAAGAACCTGAAAGAGTAAATAAAATCTGAAAGGTACAGTAGATATAGGAAAAGGAAAAGAAACTGAACATAGGAATACACAAGTAGGATAAAGAAAAGGAGAAAAGAGAGGGAAAAACCATGTGTGTGTGCATATATATATATATATATATATATATGATAGCTAAAATGATTGCACTACTAATTTCTATCAGTTTTTTGAAGGTAGCAGTTAAAGCTTAAAAACTTTTACTTTGACCCATCTTGTGTGCTATTATCTGTAATCTGAGCAACTACACTGATGACAGCAACATGCACTCTAACAACTACTTTTGAATAAATATCATCTTGTTTTTTTAATTGTGTATTATTTCTAATGTCTTACCTATTATTTTGCTATTCTTTTTAAAATAAAAAAGGCCGGCCAAATAACTCAGCAGATTAAAGCACCTGCTTAGGCAGACACAGGGGGCAGGGGTTCCATCCCCAGGGCTGCCCTGCCAGCCCCACCCCTGGGTGCACTGAGATGGCAATTGAGACTGGGTGCGGTGTCACGCGCCTGTAATCCCAACACTTGGGAAGCTGAAAAACAGGAGGATCACTACGAGTCCAATCTATGTAGTCCAACCTTGTAGACCTTGTACTCTGTACTAAATATAAAATAAAATAATTTTTTTTTAAGTATAGCCATGGGACCTAGGGAGAAAAATGATTCCTGTTCTGCTTTAGAAACCGGCACTGCACAGTGGGGACTGATTAGTAGTTTTCTAATGCTGCACAGCCCACACCTCGAAAGTAAAAGCAGGTATCCAAGAGAGCCAAACTTGCATTCCAGAAGATCTGCCTCTTCTATCTCAAAATAGGGAAAGGTGTCACCATGCTGTATTATACTTCAGGTCCACCTATTCAATGGTTATGATAATTTATGCTCAGTCTCATAAAACATGACAACTTTAATTTTTTTAATTTATTTTTTTGATACACAGTGTCCCTACAAAGTTCAAACTCATAATGATCCTCCCATCTCTACCTCCCTAGCATTGGGATTACAGGCATGTGCCACCACTTTCAGTTTGGGGTCCAGCTAGGCGTGCCTAGAGTCCTGGGGCCAGCATGAAATGCAGTACCAGGGATCGAACTCTGGTCTTTGGGCTTGCCAGGCTGGCACTTAGACTACTGAACTATCTACTCAGCCCAAACATGGTAATTTTAAATGTAGTTAATTTTAGAGATAAAATTATGTTAGCCAAAACATTAATTTAAATGAAAGAACTAAAATAATGATAACAATAAGAGAAAAACAATAGCAATATTGGTCATGTTCCAGCCACAACAGAAAGCTCAAAATATCCTCTATCATTTTCTAACTTACAGAAAGCATAAATATATGTAAACAAGGCATAATGACAATAATGCCCTAGAAAACATTTTGGGTAATAGGGAAATTAAAAGCCTCACTTCTTATCCTGAGAAACCTAGAACTGTTGTTTCTACAGAAGGCAAATTTCTCTATCAGGAGATGTTCTGAGCACTACAATGAGCAGGACAGTCTTGCACAGCAAAGAATTATCTTTCAAAAAATATTCCTTTGGGGCCGGGGAGATGGCTCAGTAGAATAAGTGCTTGCCTGGCAAGTGCAAGGGTCTGAGTTCAATCTCCAGTTCCGCAAAAAAAAAAAAAAATATTCCTCCCCTTCTAGCCTGTCTCCACTTCCTCCTTCCTGTTTTCTTTGCCTTTTTGTGGTCAGGGATAGAATCATTTTTTATTGTAATTTTATTGGTACATTTGCAGTACATAATAGCTACATTCATTGGTAAGTTGGCACATGTACACAACATATCCTCATTCTCTTTTTCAATCCCTTTATCTCCCTCCTTCCCCTCTCCCTCCACCTCTTGCTGCCCTCCTTTTTGAAGTGAAATCTTTGGATCCTCTTTTAAGATTCTGATCCCCAACAAGCCCCTGAAATTTTGTGCAAAGTGGCAGCTAACCCTACTTCACTTAGGAATCATTTCTTTTCTTGGGAAACTTAGACCACTAGTAATTTCAATAGAAGGCAATTTTGTCCATCAGGAGAGATTTTACATACTGCAATGACCAGAAAAGCCTTCCGCAATAAAGAATTATCTAATGTTATCTAATTCTAAAGAATTACCTTAATGTTAAGCAAAATAAACCAGGTGCACAAGCTTAAATGTTGCATGGTTTCTCACATGTGAAAAACTCAAAATATAGTTACAGAAAAGAGTGAAATAAAAGGTAAGTAGTAGGAAATAGGGGAATCTTTGGGGACAACGAGATGGAGGGAGAAGGGAGAGAAAGAAGCAGAAGAGAATGAAAAAAGAATCAACATGTGTTATGTACGTGAACAAACTCTCCGCAGGGAATACCATCATTAATACTACAGACATGCTATAAAAATTAAGATTAAAAATTTGTCTCTTCCAAAATGATGATGTGCCTAAGTTTAAACTGACCTGCAACTAACAATTGGGTAAACACAGATAAAGAGCAGGTTACACGGGTGCTTATATTATGCAAGTCAAAATGTCAAATGTTTCATATAGACAATGTTGACTTCTCATTATCAAAATAATTCTTCCATGCAAGGGTGATTTCACACATGAAAAGGGCCCTATGCATTACAGACCCATGGGTAGATGGATAAATAGACAGATGTATAGAATCCTGAACATTATAAATCACCTGACAAAATAGTATAATTATTTGACTACTTTTCAGTCTTCAGAAAATGTTGAGATAATCCAAATATGGTATCATCACAATATCTTTCCCAATCCAAACCGCTCTTATTTTCCTTTGTTTCTGAGGTAGGATATTAAAAATTAAGAGTAAGTAAAAAGAAGACAAAGAAACAGAGATTTTAGATTTATACATATTTTTCTTAAAAAAAAAAAAACCTGCAACTTTAGAACACAAAAATTACCAAGTCTTTTTTATTACAAAAGACCACCCAAAATATTCTTAAGTGTCTTAAAGACATGATAAGCCTGCACAGTGGGCTCTGGACCTGTCCTGGTCATGTGTAGATCAACCTATCTCTATCCTCAAGGAAGCAGCAATATTATTAGGCAGCAGACTGTAGCTTCAAACATATATAAATGTATTTCATCTGACATAGCCTGCCAGATGGACAACTGACAGACAGTAAGCATACACAGCCTGGATCAGCCATTTCACCTATGCCCCCCAAATGCCCCATAAATGTAGCCAGCTCTAGTTCACAAGGCAACTGTTATGGTTTGTGTCTAGTTATGCCCCCAAAACCTCATGAAGTCTTTGGGGAGGCTTCTAGAATTTATGACTAATTCTTGATCCAATGTGGGGACTAGAGGTGTCAGCTACACTCACCCTGAGGCAAATAATCTGCACACAAATGTAAGGAGGGGAGAGAGGCTTGCTAGCTTTGCAGCTACAGATCCTCCTTTGCTCTTTGCTGTTTTCTGCTGCCATGAATGGCTGCCCACTTCCATGTACCACTCTGCCTTGGAGCCAGCTGAGTATAGACTAAAATTTCCACCAACTCTAAGCTAAATAAACCCTCCCTTCCTTAATTTGGGGCATTGGCTATTTTGTCCCAGCAATAAAAAAAAATAATTAAGACAATGCCTTTCTCTCCTGAGGACCCGCACTCTTATTTCTTTAAGGGGACATCTCTTAATTTCTGCCTAATAAAACCCCTCCCATGCCTCTTACTGGCTAGTCCTAAATGTTCTTTTTCTGTGATCAGTGTCAGTGAGTCTCCAAACACACTACTTTTAGGGTGAGTTAAATTCCTTGTGTCAGCTTCAGGAGCCTCTCAGGGCTGATCCATTGGTGATCCATTGGTTTCCTGTCACCAGATGAGGTCTGAAAAAGTCTTGAAAGAGGAGATGGGTGACTCAGTTCAGTCACCCACAGAATAGGTTGTAGGTTCTCTGACTTACATCACAAAGAAGGATTATAGACTGCAACAATAAGAAGCAATAGAAATGCTTAATGGGGAAAATTAAAGGAGCACATATTCAAAGGAAGTGCTTTAGGGTGTCAGGTTGGGGTGTTAATGGGGTCTTGTGTGAGTCAAATGGATGATCTAGGATGTGCGTTCCTATTATTAGGCTACCCATTTGATGGGCTCCCCATCTGCATGTGTTTGAAACTTAGAAATCTGCTGCCTACATAATAGTGCTCCTTCTCTGAAGGTAGGAGTCCTTGGGAGGAAAAGCAAAGGCTCAACTACTAGATGAAAAGCTGACACCCAGATTACAGGCTATCTGCCTATGTGTTTCTTTTATCCTCCCTTACATCTGCATCCTTGCCCTCAAAGATGACTAAACCTGTGGCTTAGAATGCCATCACACCAGGTTCATTCCCATGTATGAAGTCCTTCAACCTTTCAAGCTTTATTTGATACATTATCTTCTCTGCAAAACAGACTATCAAGTAAACAGAATTTCCTGCATCAGTATAGTGATACACAAACTGAATCTCCACAAGTTTGGAGTCGAAGATTGTTCTGATTCTTTCCATTTACTTTGCTAGAAAATCTATTTATAACTTTGTTTTTCTCATATTCTCTGTAAATGTTCTTCGGGTACTTCCAAACTTTTTAACAGTGGCACAGAAAGAAAGTACAAAGTGTTCCTAGTCACTGGGTAGGCACAAGTGCTTTTGCTTATCATCCTGGGGCTTCACCTGTCCTCCTCACAAAATCTGAAAGAATAAACAACTTCACACATGTGTGACCCATGTTAGTTCAGATTCACAATGTCTGAGATCAATTTACTTTCAACTGTGGACTTTATCAAACTCCTCCCTCTACACCATTCATTGTCCACTAAAATAGGATAGTAAATAAATAGATGAATTTACATCAAACTGTCTATTAGTTTTCCTTACTGTTGAGACAAAATACCCAACAGTCAACATTAGAACAGGAAAGCTTTATTTCCGGTCAAAGGTTGCAGCCCACAGCTAGCTGGATCTAAGGCAAGGAAGCATTAAACAAGGCCATGGCAGAGGAGACTCAGTTCCCAGCAAGGCAGGCCGAAGGCAGTAAGTTGGGGGCGGCAGCAGCAAGCCTGCTTTCCTCCTGTCCCTTTAATATTCCAAAAGGCTGCGAGTCTATTGATTAGTGCTACCCACACCCGAGGTGGGGCTTCTGTTTTCCACACCTCTAATGCCAACATCACAGCCTTAATACACATCCACATGTCCAAATGCAACCACCTGCCAAAGGCCCCACGTGTGACTCAATGAGGGAACATCGGGAGACTGCTAGACACAAGCCAGAACAGCATTCAAAAGATTCCTGTCTTCCTCAGGAGTCCTATGGGTAAGAACCATATTATGGTGTTCCTCGCTTGTTAAGTGATGAATTCAACTGCTATTCAAGATATTGTTGAGGATTAATTTTAAAAATGATTTTCTGTTAAGAAATACAAATGACTATATTCCATGTGATATGTTTTTCTCACTATCAACAAAACTCAGTAAGAAAAAAAGTGAATTATTATTTAACTGGATTATTTTTCTGTTGCATCATTAATTCCTATCTTGTATGCTATTATGATTCACTTTACCTACCAAAAACTTTTCTAATGAAATCTTAGCTCAAATTCAGTATAATGTGGCAGGAAATGGAAATATGAATCTCAGACACAACATGTCACTATGAGTGAATTTTCCTCTCTGACTGAGTCACTTCTGAGCCTATTTTTTCATCCATTTCATTTTGATCTCTTCAAATAACACTTCCCACCGCCCATAACACCACAATAAATAAGTTATAAACCTTTTTGAATTAAAGAACTTCACAGTTTCCTCTTGGCTAATCTTTTCCTCTAGCTAATCCAGAATTACTATGAAATGTATACAGATCAAATAATCACAGCCATTCTGTCTTAGTTGAATGTGATAATTGTTAACATTTTCTTGTAGTGTTTTCTATTATCATGAGTACAACCCCATCACTTCACTTCACTAAGCATGCTGAAAACATTAACCATTTGTAGGGATAGAATCTATTAAATACTCTACTATTTAAAGGATACTGGGGCTGGAGACATGCCTGCCTGACAAGCACAAGGATCCGGGTTCAATCCGTGGCACCACATGTCATTCCTGCCTTGTGCTGAGCAAGCTAACAAAACCAGGCGTGGTGGTGCACACCTGTAATCCCATTGCTCTGGAGGCTCAGACAAAAGGATCACCACAAGTCTGAAAGTGAGACCCTGTACTAAGTAAATAAATAAAAAAGATTTTTTTAAAAATAAATTTTAAGGGGCAGGCTAAATAGCTCAGCGGATTAAAATGCCTGCAAGCTGGCGCAAGGGCTTCCCATGCCGGTCCTGCCACCAGGGTGCGCTGAAATGGCGATTGAGACTAGGTGTGGTGGCGCATGCCTGTAATCCTAGCTGTTAGGAGGCTGTAAACAGGAGGATCACTACGAGTCCAGTCTAGTAGTGAGACCCTGAACACCCTGTAGACCCTTCCCCAAAATAAAAAATAAATAAATAAATATAAAAATAAATTTTTGAGAAGGATATTGAGTATACTGTGATTGGAGTAGATGGCAAAATGTGAAAAACTGTAAGCTATATCAGTATATGTTTAGTAACATATTAGCTGCTAGATGCTTGACTTGCTATGTCAACAGTCTTTAGTAATGTAGTCCAGTGAGAAAAGTCAGAATCTCAGAAAGTGTGCCCGTCACCTATGAATGAATTGTGCAAATCCTAAACCAAACAATTCAAATAAAAACTTGCATATCTACTCTCTCAAAAGAAGTTCTTGATATTTGTACCCTGTACTTTTCATTCTTTGAATGGGAATTAAAATAGAAGAATTATTTGTGATAGGCTTTTATTGATAAACAAAACAAAGCTTAGCTCTAATACAAAGTAAATTTTCATCTAGAAACAATGTTCAAAACCACAACTTCTGCTTCTAATTACACACACACACACACACACGCACACACACACACAAAACCCCTTTGCTATATAGATGATTGTGTTTGAGTTGAGAATATATTAATTCCAAATTGCCTTATAAATCATATCTTATAATTTGTAACACAATAACAGAAAAATATTTCAATTATATATGTTTCTGTTTCTCTCCAGCTTTAAGTTGTGCAAGAATTCCCTCTCTGCCTTTACAATCAATCCTAAATTTGCTGTGAGGCACCCACAACCTTCCCTGATCAAAGCTAAGCTTATGTTCCTTTTCCCTGTCCCCAGGTCTTCCAACCCAGTCTGGTCCATCTGATGTTCTTGTACCTACACAACATGACAGCTGCTAATCATGCTTCAGAGTAGAAATGCTTTTTCAGGCTTTTACAACTTTCCCCCCAAGGATAGGAATCTGCATTCCCACCTGCTCTTCACTGAAGTTTTAGTTTACCGCTTATTTTTTTTTTTCTTTTCTTTTTTTAATTTTTTTTTGTGGTACCTGGGATTGAACTCAGGACCTTGTGCTTGCCAGGCAAGTGCTTATTCTGCTGAGCTATCTCCCCGGCCCCCTGCCACTTGTTTTCTTTTGCTTCCCTATGCATCCCTCTTCCTCAGTTTGAGGAAAAGTTTCTAAAACTTTTCAAAAAGTTTCTAAAAAAGAAAAATGTTTGATCCACATCCAGGAAACATGCAGAACTATAGCATGTGCATTTTCCACAGTAACTGTATGTTTGTTTCAACCTAAACATATTTTCTCTAATAATCCCATTCTTTTCCATTAAATTGTATTTATACTACATGAATATATTCTTGAATAAATAAACATAACTGCATTAACTTAAATGCTAGAATTATTTTTGAGAAAATTGCCTTTGTTAGGAAGCATATTTTTTAAACCAATGGGGAAAAGATTTGCCTCCTGAGCACACTGTTGGCAGGCTTCAAGACAACAAAAGAGAACAGAAAATTGCTCTGAATTAACAATGAGAGGAAATTGTTGACTGGAAATAGAGAAGAAAGAAGAAAGGAGGGAGGCAGAAGGGTGGATAAAAGATTTAAGCAATCCAACCATTACAGAAGAATTCAGGAACAAATATTTTTTAAAATGAGTTGGCAGCTGATTTTATGAATGTAACACAGACTCTTGCATCCTTTAAACTTTGAGTAAAGGAAGAATGTCTACATCACCAGTAGGGACACTGGGATTGGTGCTGCAAGATGACCTCTAAATTGATCCCTAAGTTGTGGGGACAAAAGGTTAGAATTATGTGTAACTGTGAGAAGACAGGAGCCTTGGAACTTAGGAAGAACACTGAGTTGGGATTTACAGACACCTGTTGAAACTAATTTCTCATTCAAGCTACTTAAGGACAGTGTGACTCTACCTCATCGCTAGTGTGGAAGAAAATCAATCAGAGCAGTATTAATACTGAAAATGCCCCATAGAAGCATTCTAATAATAGAAATAAGAGTAATAATTATAATAGGACTTTGACAGGAAAGGTTACATCAATTTTAGATAATTTCAAAAATAATATAAAAGTAAACAAAAATTGAAAATAAGAGTTTTCATTCTTGTTGAAAATAAAGGAAGAAACTGACTCCTATTCCATTTTCTTAGACTATTTATCTAAAAGAACTTGTAACAATTCTTTCTCTGCATTTTGGAAAGAGAGGTAAGTCCCTTTAGAAGCTAAACAAGCTGCCTGCGGTCTTTATGACCCAGGCATGTTTTTCTCAAGTACCAAGACTTGATCTCTTTGAAGTGCAAAAACATCAAAAAAGATAGAACCTCTTCCCCAGAAGTTTTGAGAAATGGTAAGAGACTAATTTTCAGCAAGAGCCTTCACCCTAGTTGTAAAACTACCTATTATCATGAAGGCAGAAGTTTATTTCTACTTTGTATAAAACCAAGAAATGTCACCCAATGTCAAGATGAATTCAGGATGAACCATGTGTCAAAAATGTTACTGAGGTTTTATCCTTGAGGAGTAGATATTGTTTCTCTCGAGAACATCTATGTAAGGATTTGTACATGCCTGACTGTACAAAGGAATGAGATCATTTTGTGTTCCTGTCATCGCTTCAACTGTGGCCTGTGATTCTTATGATATTATTAGTCAGGTAGTGGGACATTAGTGGGCCTGAGGGCCAAAATAGGGAAAGGTACAAAATAGTGGGCCTTGCCAGG
>NDGM011077327.1:0-13611 GCA_002564305.1 Octomys mimax
TAAGGTGGTGGAGAAGACATGGGAACTTGCTTAGGTGGGCATGAGGTGGGACAAAACTATGGTTAATCAATGAGATTACAAGCACCATTGCTGAGGTAAACTTGATTAAATCCAGTATCAAATGGGGAAGTGAGTCTAGTAACAAAGGGGCATGAATATGGGACAGAGTCTCTTCGTGTTTGGGGTGAAATAGTGACTCATTTGGGCTCCTTTAAGGTGATTGATACCTATTTAGAATATTCATCCTTGATGCCCATCCCAGGGAATTCTGTAGGTCTCTTTGTCCTCCAACCCTGACCTTCCTTCTAGTCATTGTACCTCAATAGAAACAGACTTTACAAGACAGGTTGCTTTAGCTGTAACTGAGGTACTGCAATATATATTGTGGTTGCTTACTAAACAATGATGCTGAGACTTTTTATTTAACAAATGTAATATATATTCATGTGTAAGCCTTAAAAAGGTGTTAAAACAGGTTCCAAAGGACAGACAAAATACTGTCAGCATAACTTCTAAAGACACTGGCTACACAGTATCCAAAACCTTTGGGCCTTTAGATAGAGCCAAGTCTTGTATTTGTGACATAAAACTCAGAGCCACATTGTTAAAAGGGAAAAATCCCTTAGAAGTGCCCTTTTCTTACAATGAGGGCCATATCCAAAACACTGAATGAGACATTAGTTTAATCTGACTGGCTGAATGCTTTGTATTTCACGATGAATATGTAAGCCTGGTTTTTTTCTTATGAATCTCAGTCATTTCATGTTGATAGTTAAAACAAGTGTGACCTCTCTTAACTAGACTTATAGTAGACTGTCAGACTCCATGAATAAAGGGTTCTAAAAGCCAGTTGGATTATAATTGCTATTCCTTTAAAAAGTTTGTACATTTACCTGTTAGCTCAAATGCTTGATTATACATGCTCTAATTTCTCAAAAAAAAATGTGTCCTTTAGAAGATACCAAAACCTAGGTAATCATACAGGTAAAAAGTACAATGAATATACTTGATTACTTTTAGATTCCTTTTATTGGGCTCCACCAGATTTTTCTATAAAGAGATAGTAAGGCCTTAACTGTCTACCTCATATAGCCCAGGTGAGTGGAGCCTTCTCAAGATTATCGCACTCATACCCCTAGGCAAGATGCCTCCGCTAAATCCACTACAGGGGAAGTTGCCATCACGTTCCCTGGGCAGGGTCTCCTGTAGAAGGCCTTAAAACCAGAAAGTTATACCTTGATCAATGGGCCCCAGGTATCTGACACAAGCTTCAGAAGTTAGAAGGGCTTGCAGGAATGAATTGTCTAAGTTGAGGTGTTTCATAGTAGAAAGGATATAAAATGGAATTATAGATGGAAAATGAGAATGGTGATTCTAGCAACTAGCAACCTACAGGAAAGAAGGCCAATGAGGAAATGGGAAAAAGTTATACTTACCTGGATCCTGACAAAGAGAAGGGACATTTCAAGCAAAAATGTCCAAAGCTGCTAGAGAAGGAGAAAGAAAGTGTTTATGATGGAGTCAGAGGAAGTTTCAGATTGAGGTGGTCATAGGTCTTCCCTCTCAGCCTGATGGAGCCCATGATAATTGCCAATATAAGGATAAAGCCTGTTGAACTTTTAATAGAGTCTCATGCAGATTTGTCACTTGCCCAGACAGTGGCCCCACCTACCAACCAGAAAGTACTCAGTGCTTCCCTATGTCTGACAATTCATGTGCACTCAGTAACAGTAGAGTTGGTGAGACATATTAGTAGCTCAGTTTATTTGAGACAATAAATAGTGGCCATGGAAGAGAATAGTGATTTAACCCCACAATCCATATCCTTCTTCTAGTTTCTCTAGCTGTTCAAAAGATATCAAATCAATGGTATGTGAGTTGCTGAGGTCCCCTGGGCACTATCTTTATCATTTTTATGTGAAGACATTACTGTCTACTTGGCAAAAATCATTTTGACTGTATTCATAATTATCCTGCTGATGTTATTATTTGGCCCATGTGTGTTTCTTTTGCTTTGTCTTCTCCATATTTAAAGCAATTCTGCCTACCCAAGATAAAAATGCTGGTGTCTATTGAGGACCTTTAGATAGAACCTCTAGACAGTATCTCTGACTGCCAGTTCAACACTACAACCACTTTCAGCCTGAAGAAGCCATAGTAGTCATTGCCCATGGTTCCCTCATGGCATTTTGGGTTACTTCTTCAGAGGGGGGAATGTTGTAGGATGAATTAGATAGAAATATTATAGGCGGTTAGACAGGGCCCTGTCCTCAAGGAGACAAGATGTAAGACAAGGTGGCTTTACAACTGGGAAGAGGCATACAGTCCTGCATGGACCACACCTCAAGACCAAGAAAAAGAGGAAAAATTACATTTTTAGTTATATAGGTCTTGCTTTATCTTGGTCTTAACCATCCAGCAGAAAAATATAACCATGAGGTATAAAAAGTAATGCCATATAAATATGCTGAGCTGTAAAAGGCTCATATAAACAATTTCTGACAACTGCCAGTTCTGCTGATAGCCCATTACTATTATGGACTATTGAACTGTATTGGGTCATTTTGCTGAATGTAAGTACCTACAATCTTTAGACTGGCCTCAAGTATGAAAAGGTCCTTTAAAGATTTCTCCAAATAAAGCTGCTCTACCTGAAGTGGAACACCCATCTCTGAAAAAACAAAACCAAAAAGTGGGATATAAATAAATGACTGTTTTGTAGTGAAAATAATATATACGTATACACAAGATAGGATACATATTACTTTCTTTAGTTAAATGATAAAGAAGCTTTGTATTAATATTGTTTAGACAGGATATCATGTCTATATTTGCCCTCTGAATATGAAGACAACAATATACAAAGTATCAATTATTGCAACTCTCCTACTAACTTGTTTTGAAACTCTTTCATTGCTATTTTATATTTTTTTCTCATTAAAATGAATAAGATTAAAAATAGTATTTTAATTCTAGAAGCTCTACACAATGTTTTGAGTCTTTACACAATGTTTTATTTGTGTCTTTACACAATGTTTTATTTCTTATAGTTTATTTTTTAATAAATATTTTAGATATTCCCATTTTACTGTGTCTTCCAAATTATTCTTGTCGTTCTGTTTGTTGCATTAGTCTTCATGAGAAGTTGTTTAAGTTTTAAATATTAAATTCTTTTTGAATTAGAATTGTGTGTTTTATCATGATTATATCATATATCACGGCATTGTGCAACTATCACTGATTAACAGCTTTACATTATCTATCAACGTAATTGCTTTGGCCAGCAATTGGCCAAGGGCTTCCACTGTGCCTGCTTTCTGAAACTATTCAAATCCTAGCTCTGTGGCTCATTCCAGCTGGAGGTTAACTTATTGTTCCTTGGTGCCCTTTCTGCCATAATTTTTTGAAGTTCTTTGCTGATCTACTCTTCTTTGTATAGAGTCTATATTTGTGTTCTATATTGGTTCTTAAAAAATAAGAATTTTTTAAAATAATATATTCAAGAACATTATACTTTTACACTATATATATATATATATATATATATATATATATATATATATATCAGTGAATCTCAGTTTGCACCATGACATAAACCAAGTTTTTATCATAAGCAATTATGGTAAAATTACACAGTTCTAAAATAATAAACACTTATGGAACTCTTCAGATGCATAATGGAATTTTTACTCTAACTGGAAATGTTTGGCTAATTTAATGTTTCAAGGCTCACAGGACAGAATTCTTCCTGGTTCTTTCTCTGCTTTTAACATTGTAGTCTTTTTGCCAAATGCTCTCAAATTATCTTCCATACACAAGTTGTAACTTATGTGTCTGGAATATTCTTACTTCTTTTCTGTGACAGCCAGCTTTCCTCTCCTGTAATAAGACACCTGAAATAATCAGTTTAAAGACTCTAGGATTTATTTAACTCACAGTTTCAGAGGTTTCAGTCCATGGTCTGCTCCACTGCTTCTGGGTATCTGGGAAGTAGAGACAGTATGGCGGGAGGACAGGTGGAGGGCGCTGCACATCACTAGCAGCAGAAGGCAGTGAGTGGGATGAAAATAGCCAGAGAAGAAAGGACAAGGCAGGACATGATCCCAGAGACCTGCTTTCTTCAACTGGGCCCCACACCCGTGAGCCCGCTCAGCCATGAGCTCATCAGTGGGGCTGTTCCAACTTTATTCCCTTCTTGCTCTCATCACCTTTGTGGGCCCCTTCCCCTGAGCACGGATGCAGGGGGCCACTGCTCAGTGTGAGTGTCTCCTGGACAGTTCATCCTTGAAAACAGTGTCCCCTTTCACTGAGCTTCTTGGTACTCATCATCTGGCTCTCAGCTTAGGCACTCTTTTCTTTAAGTCTTCTGTGATGCTCTATTATTGGTGTAAGTTTTTCTATTCATATAATTTATTTGTTCTGAAAGATTACAATTATATGACCAACACTATGATGCATATTTTAGTATCCAGTTCTGCACCCAGACCTAGACTGTAAATGCCTAGAATGCAGATAACAGGAGTGGTGTTCACTTTGGCCCATGATCCATCCCTCAAATAATCAAAATTGTGAAGAAATAGATTTCCCTCAGGTTGAGGGAAGATTCCTCTGTTACTGAATTCATGTCATAGGGTATGCATGACCTTGAGCATACACTTCTAACCACATCAATTTTAAAACTTCTGTATTTTATTCTGAGTTTGGCCAATAATGAAATTAGAAAAATATTCATATTTTTTCACATTATTATTGACAGAAAATGAAAAATAAAAGAAACTAAAAGTACTTTATAGTGAGAAAATTTAGAAAAGCAGTCACCATGAGACAGAAAAAAGTATATGATCACATAGTTACAACACAAATGCCTTCATAGACCATCTGTTCTACCATATAAGCCAATTAACTAAAAAAATTTGAGCAATTAAGAAACAACCCTCAGCCTAAATTCTGAATCAAGAATGATTTGACAATAAAAACAATAGCTATTACAAACAGACTTAATTAGAAAGTACCTGAGTAAAAGTCTACAAGTCATTAAAGTGGTATTGAAAAAATGAAATGCAGTACATAGATTTTAGTAGAAAAACTGTCTATGGATAAAAGTCACTTGTAGCATTCTACTACAGTAATGAATTACTTGCATCTAAGAGAGTAGTATTCAGTTTTAATAATTTCGGAAATACAAATGACAAATAAATACATGAAAAAATGTTCAGCCTCATTGGTCATTTAAGAGATGCAAATTAAAATGACACTGAGACTCCATCTCACCCTAAAAAGAATAGCTATCATGGAAAAATCAATCAGTAAAAATGCTGTTGGAACTGTGGAGAAAAAGAACCCTTCTCCACTTTTGGTGAGAATGTAGAGTGGTGTAGCTCTTTTGGGGATCAGTATGATGATTATTCACAAAACTAGGATTAGAGGTCCCATTTGATCCAGTTAGTCCTCTTCTGGTGAACTTACTAGAAGAATTAAAAACATCATACTGTAGAGATATGTGTATACCCATGTTTATGGCAGAATAATTTGTAATAGTTAAATCCCAGAACCAACTCAAATGTGCATCAATAAAAGAATTAATAAAAAGATGTTGTCTTCTTATACAGTGGAATACTACTTAGCAATACAGAAGGATAAACTGGAGACATTTGTCAGTAAATGAATGTAACTAAAAACTCATATATGAAATAAATCACTGTAAACATCATACTGTCTCACTAATGTGATAAACTGAATGAGTAAATAAAATACAAAATGTGCAATAGATATTTTGGACTAAAAAGAAACTTCTCAAAAAAGAAATAACAAACTATAATGAGGGAGAAGGAACAGAAAGAAAAGGAAAAAGAAAAAATATAAATGTATGTACAAGATAAGTAGGATAGTTATACAACTAATATATTTCATTTTGTTGAAAGGAAAGGCATGTACTAATATTTTTTAGACAAAATATAATGTCTATATTTTGAACTCTGCATAACTACTATTGACATAACAATGTACAATATATTACTTATTGTAACTGTCCTACTCACCTGTTTTGAAACTCTGAATCATTATTATTTTCTTTTTCTCTTTAAAAATATAGAAAAACTCAATATACTTTAGGCTGTTAAGTCTTGACATCTATTTGAAAAGTAGAGTAGAAATAAGCTATATGGTGGACCCTTAGTTTTTATTCTTAGACTATGGCTCAATAAATTCATGTTAATTATTTAATTTTCAGTACAATAAGACACCTCTATTGGTGCTATGCAAGTACAGAGATAAAGCTTTTTTCCCATTTAACAGAATGTTCTTCACATATGTATTTTAAAGTTTACATTGTTCTGTTTTTTTTTTTCTTTCTTTCATCTCTTTCTTTCTTTTTTGTATTTAGTACAGGGTCTACAGGGTCAGGTGCACACCACCATGCCCAGTCTCAATCGCCATCTCAGCACACCCCCGAGTCAAGGCCAGCATGGCAGGCAAGGGATCAAACCCTTTGCCTCTGCCTCTGCCTAAGCAGGTGCTTTAATCTGCTGAACTATTTGGCAGGCTCCATTTTTTTTTCTTTAAACCAATATTGCACATTTATATCTGGTAAACTAAACAACCAATTTAAAGATAACATCATGCAATACAACTACTGTTAAATTTCTATTACTTTTTTAGTGAAAGTTTGTACCATTTCTGCTTCTGTTTTTCTCTGTGACCATTTTGCACTCTTTAAAAAACAACAAAATTTTTTTTGAGACAGTCTTACTGGGTGGTTAGGTTTCCCAGGTTGAGCTCAAACTTGTAATCTTCCTGCCCAGGTATCTAGTGCTCTCCAAATACTTTGGTGTCCAACCATGCCCAGCAGCACCTTTATACATTTAATCCTGATATTTAATACTCACCTGGGTAGTGCTATGGAAAAATATTTTCTATAAGAACAAATTACATCACCTAGTCAACTAAAGATTGTTGAATCTATATTGTCAAACATTCTTGAAAAGCTAGTTCATAGTTCTTGCATCAAAATATATTTTAAAAGTGGAGTTGTCAGTATAGGAGATGATTCAGTATAAATTTCTGAAGTAATAGGATATCAAGGCAATAAGAAAATAAAAGTTTTACTTAATTTACTCCCCTCATAGTGGTGAAAACTGATTATTTGTATGTGCTTATGATAAATATTCTATGTTGAAGACAATGCATGAGGGGCTGGAGAGATAGATCAGTGGACTAAAGCACCTGCTTAGGCAAGTGCAGGGACCCTGGTTTGATCCCTGGCACCATATGGCATGCCAGCCCCACCCCCAGGGAGGGTTGAGATGGCCACAAAAAAAAGAGAGAATGCAAGGCGTTATGAATACTTCTATAAGGATCTCTTGAAAAATTAGCACAATATAGTGTAGAACTATGCTGTAGTTGATCTTTAAATGTGGACAAAATTATTTAAAAGCGATTTGACATCATAAAGAAATGAAAATGTTAAAATCTAATAATACTAATGTGGACTTTTACTATTTGTTTATTACTCAATAATATAGATTCTAAGTGATATTATTTTATGCTAAGTTACATATAAAATAATCTGGCTAGAAGCTCAGCAGACTAAAGCACCTGCTTAGGCAGGAGGCAGCAGCCAGGGTTCAATCCCTGGCCTGCCATGCTGGCCCCTCCCCCGAGGTACACTGAAAGGCAACTGACACTGGACATGGTGGCCTGTACCTATAATCCCAGAGCTTGGGAGACTGAAAACAGGAGAATCTCTAGAAGTCCGATCTGTGTAGTGAGACCCAGTAGACCCTGTAGATCCTGTACTACATTCATATTTTTAAAAAATTAAATCCTGAAAATAGATAGCTCTGTTACAGCTCATATTGATCAACAATGGGAAAAATCCACAATGATGTTGCTTCTAGTCTGGGCAATTGTCTCCTCTGTGTTTACAGCTAAACCCTAGATTCAGTTCAGAATGGCTTCTAGCTAGTCATCCCTGAGTCAGTCTCTACCATCTTCTTTTAATAACGGACATAAAGACACAGGAAAGCACAACATCATAAAATTATGACTGATAGACATCTTATTATTAGAATATAGAAGGAATTTCAACTAATTATGAAGCCAATAAAATTGGATTGAGAGGTACCTAATGGTGGTTTCATGAAAGAGAAAAGGCTCATATTACAGAAAATGATAGGAAGGAGCCGGGGAGATGGCTCAGTAGAATAAGTGCTTCCCTGGCAAGCACAAGGGCCTGAGTTCAATCCCCAGACCCTTCAACATTCCACCTCAGACTCTGACCTCCTGATTGGCTTACATCAGACACTGGAGTAGCTCGAGGGCTGCCATCATTCATCGGACCTTCCATGCACTGGCAGATCTTTTATAGTTTTTCATGCCTGGCTCTGCGGGCTGCCACTGTGAACCAATCTTGTGAATTCTTATGTATTTGAATATCTTACATTGAACCTGTTTCTCTGGTATCTGACTGATACACCTAGGATCTTGGCGAGCCATCACTGCTTTCCTCTATCAGATATTAGATAGTGATCCCGATCTTGTCTGTATTTCATCTCTTGTACTAAGAGCAAAGGAAGTAGGAAGTTGACAGTAGAGCTTTTAAAAGCAGATGTGTTTCATTCCGGGAAATATAGTTATCAAAAATAAACACAAATAGGGCTGGGGAGATGGCTCAGTAGAATAAGCACTTCCTTGGCAAGTGCAAGGGCCTGAATTCAATCCTTGGTTCCTCAAAATAAATGAATAAATAAATACAAATAAATTAAAAAATAAACACAAATAAATATATAAATAAAAGTATGGCTTGAGACAGAGAATGGAGAACATGTGGTAGCAGTACATGCAGCAGAATTTCATGTACTGATTTAATTTAGTTTGTAAGAACTCCAAGGTATGAAATGAAAGACATTCCTTTTAATTCCAACAGAAAAGACTCTGGGAATTGAGCCAAGAATTATGGATTGCAATTTACTGTTCACCTAAGAAAGATCTAAGAATATTTGACTTACAGTCAAATGGACAGCAGTGGGACCAAAGACATCCCCCTGATTAGTGACACTGTAAATACAATAGATCTTCACTCATAAAATAAGCAAACAAAGCAACCTGTATCCTATTAAATATAATTGCCATACAGAGAAATGGGAGTGAAAACTCTATTCTAAAAGAAAATATGAGATGGTACAAAGCACATGATTCATTAAAGAAACCCAGAAGATATTGAAATATTTCACTTGAATCAAATCCAAAATTTAACAAAAAATGGTGTTTGTGTATGCTTAAGAATTGGAATCAGTGAAGGTAGATGACATATACAGACCAAATATTGAAAGGTTAAAAATCTGATAAAAAGGATAGTAGGTAGAGTCAGTTATAAGTGCAAAATTGATTCACATTTCATCAGAGGCAGTAAGATGTACACCACTTTCTTGGCAAATAAAACAATTGATATGTTCCAAAAAATTGAGATTTGTTTTCATTCCTGAAAACATAGAAGAAAGACAAAGTTATTTAAGAAATTATTAAGGAAAAAGTGAATTACTAAATATGGAAGTTATAGGATAGAAATTTAAAAATAATATCTGAGTTATCTTAAGGAAAAAAGCAAAACATTGGAGAAGAAATTATCATTAAAGTCCTTCTGCTGAGGAAAGGGGGACTGCTACAAATGTCCACAATATATATAATCATGAAATGTTAACAGAAAGGCACAAATATATCCCAGAAAATAAAATTAGAAAGCATTCCTATAACTTTCCAGACAATGAAGCAGATAAGGAGGTAAGTTGGATTTCTGCCCTGAAATCTTTTTTTAAGGTCTCTCTACACAGCTCAGACTCATAGTGATCCTCCTGTCTCAGCCTTCCAAGTGCTGGGATTACAGGCATGTGCTACCACACCTGGCTTCCATGGCCAGGAAGGTGGCACAGCATGCAGTGCTGGGGATCAAACCTAGGTCCTTGGGCCTGCCAGCCAGGTGCTTAAACTGCTGAACCATGCATGTCCTGCCTCCTCACTGAATTATAAATTACATAAATGCAATTGAACAATGTTCTTAAAATCTTTTTTTTCTTTTTTCTTTTTTTAATTTTGAAAGATTTGAATTCACAAGTAATTCTTGTATTCAATGAAACATTTCAAAAGTAATACATATTTTCACTATTTCATGTTACATACAAATTTTCCTGGGTTATCTAACAGTTGTTTTAGTCATTAAATTTTATTACAAGGTCATGTTTGATAGTTTTGAGGTGACAGTATTAAGTCTTTAATGTGCATCTTTTAAAATAAAAAACCCTTCAAGTGAAAAATATAATTTCCATTATTACCTTTATATTTTATTACTAGTTCTTTTCTTTTTTATTTTTTATGTATATTTTAAATTTTATTTTATTGAGAAAGAAATATCAATGAGACACTTTCCAAGGTGATTAATAGGACATTTTGATGTGGTAAATATGAAAACTGAAATATAGACCAAAGACTTCTACATGTAGTAAAACAACAGGAGCACCTTCTCAGATATGTGTTAAAAATGGAGACTGTGACTTTCTTTAAAATAATACTAAATTAATATTACAGCTATGAAATGGGTAAACTTTTATAACAAGAATAAATAAAAGTACAAGGTTAGTGATTTAAAGATGGATTTTGAAATCATTTAAATAATCATTTCACATTTTGTAATGCCAAAAGTAATTGATGAAATGAGACATTCAATGTAAAAATAATTTCCTAACAATCACTTATTTGTATGACCAAATCTTCTAAAATGAAGTTATAAAGGTAGAGAAGTATGAGGTTGATAATTGTCTTATCTCTTGTGAACAGATAATAAAGAAAAAGGAATAATTTCATGAAGTAGAGAATGATTGATTAGTGGAAGTTACCATAAAAATGAAAAACAAATGCTTAATAATTTAAAGCGAGAGTAATTGCTTCTAATGCCTGACCCTGAGCCAAAAACGACAGAAAAAAAGAGGCAGATTCCAGAAACCACAAAACCAGATTTACTTATGAGAATAAATATGAAAGTATTAAATTTTCCTATTAGAGGAAAAAGATAATTGGATTTGTCTTACAATACAATATGTAAGTATATAAGCCACACACAGAGAATATAATAAAGATAAAATTATGCTGAATATAAAATTAAAGAATGAAAACAATATATCCTCCAACATATAACAAAACAAAGCAGTAGGAAACTATTTCAGATAAAACAGTAAGCAAATATACTGAGTAATATGAAAAAGATCTCTTCATTACAATGTAGATAAATGCTAGGAAACTCATAGTAAAAGTAAAATACAAATAAAAATTAAATTTGATAATGAATGATGTGAGAAATTTGTGCCATAGATTTTAAAATATTCCACATTTCAATGAATATCTGAATCATTGATTATAATATATGGTTTTTTATGTACCTACAAGAAGAGAAGGAAAATACTTCTAATTTTTTTGAATTTTGGAGTAGTCATTTTGGAGTAATCATTCTCATTTCAATAATATTGACATATGAAAGTCATATGATATAAAATTGATGAAGCACAGTACTATAGAGATTTAATTATAAAAGCAACATTACACTAGGCACAAAATATGAAACATAAATGGAATGGGACATAAATGTAATAAATTTGCATGAATAAAATGCTAATAAACCATAGAACATCCAAGTATATGATATCCTAAAATAAGGACAATAAAATTACTAGAAATATGAAGCATATTTAATAAATATTATGAGCTAAAATAATACATTTTGATAAAAATGTTGAGTTATTGTTCATTGGATGAGTGTATTTGGCTGGATATAAAAGTAATATAATAAAACAAAACATACAGCATAAAAATGAACATTTAAGTAAGATGCGTTGCCTGTATATATTGGAAACAGGATTTTGCTGCATTGCCTATTCTGAGCTTGGAATTGGAATCTTCCTATCTTAGATTCCCCAGTGCTGATATTACAGGCATGTGCCACAACATCTAGCTGATTCATGTTATTTTTGGAAAATTATTGTATAAAATAATGTCAACAATTTAGAATCAGGTGTCCTGGTACATTTAAAATTTGGTAAAACAATCACATTGGCAATTCAGTGATTTCACTCCCCTTTTGTTCATAAGTACATTTGGTCTAATACTTATTATTCATTCTGGTTTTCTCATCTGTGTGGTAATCAACTGCAACTTGATATATATCAAATGAGACTACATCCCATATATACAGCTTACATATGGTCTTATGGACAAGTATAGTAGATTAAGTGAAAACCATTTCTTTGTGGTCAAGCTAAAAGTACTATAATCCTTAGGCCATTCATTTCAGTCTTCAAGACTTTTAAATAATTTTTAGTCTGTATCTTATTTCACCAAAGAATATCTCAAGGCCATCTTATCTCTCTAGTACAGGGATTCCATTGGTTTATCTTGCTAATTATGCATGGTTAGTCCTTACTAAGATTCAGCACATTATGATTCATTTTTATAAAATCTTAGCCATTAAATATTGACAGTTTGCTGTGGTGCAGGTCTGGTGTTAAGAGTTTTCCTGTGTCACCTCCCTACATGAACCAGAAGGGAGGAGACTGTTATTTGTTCTTGTTTTCCAGATGAGGAAACTGAGGTGGCCCAAAGGAAGGCAGCAGTGTTAAGGTTTGAGCCCAGACAACTGGACACCTAAACATTTGTATCCTGTTCGCTGATGATTCCACAATGTTGTTCAAAGCTGGTGGAAGAAATTCATGTTTCCCCAGTGACTGAAGTACTTTCTGTCTTTGAATGAACTTGTCTCATTATGTTGATGGTGTTTGCACTACTCTTGCTAATATTTGAATAGGCACTTTAAAAGAAAATAAAAATGCAAAAACAAATATATGCTTAAATGCTACCTCCTTTCCTGGCAGCAGTGTCCTGGAGGTGGAAGAGTTTGAAAATGAGTCCCCAGTGAAGGAGGTCACATATCTTCATGGGTCTCATGAATTCTGATTTATTCTCAAGTGCTTTCTATTTGAGAAGGTGGCAGCACTCCCGGTGGTGCCAAAATAGGTCATGCTGTGGATGGTTAGAAAAGAAAGTCATTAAATGTAGGGAATTCAATGGTGGAAAAGTAATGATCATAGTGGTACTAGTAGCAGCTAACACTAAGTAAATTCTTATTCTCTGCTAGGTATTTGTTCTTAGGTGTCTATATGATTATTTATATTATTTATATATTATACATTTTTTCCTGGAAATATTCATATGAAATAAATATTGATTTATCATACCAACATTGAGATAATGGAATACAGTGGACTTCAAGAAACTGGTGGCACCTCCAGGTCCCAGCCTAGGTGCAGCATGGGTGAGACCCTCTTCCACCCCCTTGGGACACCATGAACATTCCGCAGCACCCCCCCCCTACCTGCCCAGTGTGAATTTCTGCTGCCTTCTAGGGATCCCCAGATCCAGTACTAGCACAGGCCTGGTGAGTGTGTAGGAGAGCTGCTTCACCCCCTACTCCACCTTGTCCCCTCCAGACTCAGCTCAGGCCTGGACTATAGGCCTGAGGTGAAACCCTGCAGCTGCAATTCCTGCAGAGAGAGTAGGGGACAGAACCACCCA
>NDGM011077330.1:0-10188 GCA_002564305.1 Octomys mimax
ATATATATATATATATATCTTCCTCACTTTATTTGCTCACTTGTCACGCATTTAAAATGTCAGAGACCAAAATAGAGTGGCTTTCTGGTGGAACTCATGGCAGTCATACGACAAGATACAAAACTAAGGGACTCTGTCTTCTCATACATCATACAATTAATTTTTCAAGTATTTTTTTATGTACAAAGAACTACTCTATCTGGAAAAATTAAAAAAAAAAAAAACAACAACAAACCCAATGTAGGTTATACATACTAGGAAGGAGGGGCTGGAGCAGCTGGGCCTGGGTTTCCATCCCCGTGTCCCCAGGGACCACTTATTCCTTGCCACTGAGCTCCCTAGCCCCACCCACCATGCTCATAGGCACAAGCCAGGATGGGCAAAGACCAAGAGGGGCAGGAATCAGCAACACACTTTGGCCTGGAAGGAGGAGGAAGATACGTCAAAGAAATAGATTTTTAACAGCCAACATGGTGGGGAGGCAGAGCTGCACCTGCCAACTGCCTTCTAGGGTGGCCTGAGACCAGCTGGCTTGGCCCACCCAGACAGGGCAGGGAGTTGGCCACCAGCACCCCACACATGGCCCCTGGGCCTAAGGGGAGAATGAGGCCAGGAAGGCTGGGGCCCCATCACAGTGCCTCACAGATCCTGGGAGAGCCTGTTCACTCCAGGAATGACCAGAAGAGCGAGCTTCCAGTGTGCGCCACAAGGAAAGGACCCTTCTTCCACCAACTTCTGCAGCCCAAACCGAAGTACTCCCCAGGAACGTACCACTCCCAACACTCTTCCTAGGACATGGCTGGCAGAAGCCTAGCCTACCTAGGCCTCCAGCCCTGAGGACATGGGCATGAGGCAGGCAAGGAGAGGGAACTGGCACCCCTGGCCACCGCTGCAGCCTGTCCGTGGGCACCTGGCCCAACACTGCAGGATCCTGAGTGCCAGCAGCTTACCAAGGACCTGGGGACATCTGGTCACATGGGGGGCTGGAAGGGACTTTCATGTGTGACTAAGGCACAGAAGAGATGGGCAGGGGGCCAGACAAGGCAGAACAGCAAGCCCTGTGTGGGCAGGGATTTGGGACAGGAGTCTAGGACCAGTCCTCCCACCTCAGGGCCCCTGCTGCAGGGCCATCCCTCCTGTCCTTCCTGAACACCGTCTGAAACATGGAGGCCAGACCTAACCCCTGAAGGGAACAGAGGCCCCAGAGAGGCCCCAGCCAGGAAGCAAGAGCTCAAGCTTCCAACTCCATCGAGTGGGACCCAAGTAGCACAGCACAGCACAGCTATCCTCAGCAGGCCTGGAGGAAGGGGTAGGAGGTAGGCAGAGGGTGGCCACAGAGGATGAGGACAGCTACAGGCCAAGGGGCCCTTCTTCACCAGAGGGGCCAGAGGCACAGGAGCCCCTTCCTAGGTGGGGCCCATGGCTCCCGGTGTCTGGCTCTGATCCTTGCAGCATGCTGGGTGGGCCTGGGTCAGGGAGGGAGGGAGGGCACGCTGGGTGCTCACACTCCCTCCTCCTGCTGGCCGGAGGTGAGTGGCTCTAGGCTATAGCATGGGATGAGGGAGTGGACAGGGAAAGCCCAGGTCAGGGTATTGCACAGTATGGGGTAGACAGGGCCTGGAGCACTGCAGACGAGGCTGGTCCCCATGTTGGGCCTGCGCATGGCTGGTCCTGGCAGGGCTGGTCCCCAGGAACCATATCTACCACAGGCCAGGCAGCAGGGGTGTGGGAGCTGCTCCCAGAGTCCTCTGCCCAGTGCAGGGCTGGCCGTATATAAATATTCCTGAAGGCTCATAGGTGAGCCTGGGCTGTCCCCAGGGTACTGGGTTGGGCTGTTCCTCTGGAAGATATGTTTCTCTGGTCCAATAAATAAAGGGCACTGGCAACACTGTGCCGGCTGCCTCCTGGCCTGGCTGAGAGGCTGAGGAGGGCACGTTGCCCTAGGCTGAGGCACCCACAACTAGAACTCGTCATCAGAGCTAAGCAGCAGAGTCTTCTCGGTGTCACGGGTGCCACTGAGGCTGTGGGAGCGTGACAGGCCATGGGCACCACCCCGCCAGGTGGGCCCGGGCTCCAGGGTGGACTGCTGCGTGTACTGCTGGTAGGCAGGCGAGAAGTTGTGGATGGCATCCTGCACGATGTCGTGCGGGTTCATGGTTTCCTTGAGGCTGCTGGAGATGCTCTTCATGGGGGCACAGCGGCCTGTGGGCAGGAGACGCCTGGGTAAGGGAGAGCCGTAGGTCCTGGGGTAGACCCACGCCCAGGAAGGCCATCCAGCCCTCTCCTCCTGGGACAGAGGAGAGCAGAGACAGGATGCAGGTGCCTCTGCTGACTGGGAGTTCAGCACTGGCAGCTGCGCAGGCAGGCAGCAGGTGGCCTGGGTAGAGAACAGCAAGCTGCCGGCCACATGCCCCACACGAGTGCTCTTGGCACCAGAGCCAGACCCAGGTCCCAACACAGGGAGTGGTGTGTCACCACAGGCAGGGGCCAGTTCATAGCGGCCCATCAGCACTGGGCTGGCCCACTAGCTCCCCACTGAGGGCAGCAGCTCCCTGCCCTGATAGCTTCCTCCTAGTGACAGCTCCTCCAGGCCACCAAGCTCAGCCCTAGATGCAAGACTTCTGACCCAGACCTGAGTCTCTCTACCCTGTGTTCTGTTAAATGCCCTAGTTCTTCTTTAACTGCCCCAGGTCCCAGAATTGAGCAGGACATAATCCAAAACAGGGGCCTTTCTCCCAGCCCAGTGCCCCTGAGGATGGGATGGGTACACAGAGGGGCTACAGAGAGGCATGCCAGTGACAAGTGACCAGAACAGACGTGCAGGACAGACGTGCAGACAGAGCAGGACCTACCGTAAGGGCCGTAAGTCGGCACTACCCACGGCCAAACCCGGGGCAAGTGCAGGGCAAGGGGGCAGGGAAAGAAGCCGGAAAGATAAAGAAGACAAGAGACAGCTAAGTGAACAGGCACGCCTATCCCTAGGCCCAGGGACACCACCCCCAGTCCCTAGGGCTCTTGGGGCTGCAGGCTCAAGAAAACACTTGCCTTGGGATGACTCCTCCCAGGTGTTCAACAAAGGACCAGCAGCAGGAGTTGTACCCTCACACCTGAGCTAGGATACCCCACCATGAAGTGTCCCAGGCTTGGCTGGGACCCATCTGCCTGGACACAGCCACATGCTTCACAGACCTTGAGACATCTCCCAGATGAGAACAAGGATGGCAGAGTGTGTGTGTGTGTCTGTGTGTGTGTGTTTAAGGGGCTCTAGCCTAGGACCAGCAGGGAGGTGGGCAGGGGCAGGAGTGGCAGCAGCTTGCCTGGCCTGGCTGCACTGCCAGCTGGGTATTTCTTGCTTAGGTAGGTGAGTCATGGGGCCATGTGTAGACCTCCTTGTCCCTGAGGTAGCCCTGGGCTCCAGGCCCAAGGGCAATTTTTCCATGGGTGAAGGCTCCACCACACCAGGTCCAAGAGACATGGCCTTTAGCATCAGGTGCGTGTCAAATCCTTCGCACTAGAGCCTGGTGGGAGACAGATGCGGCAGCAGCCACCAGCACCACCAGGCAGGGGGTAGGCACAGAGCAGGTGTGCAAATAGAGTCCGATGCAGCTACTACTGGCAGGTGTGCTGGGGACAAAGTCCAGCAGAGGCATTTTTTAAGGGCCTCTGTGCAACAGGGCAGGAACAGGGTGAGTAGGCCGAGGAGCGCTGCTTCCCTCCTTGCTACGCACACAGCCTGCAGGGGCCCGGGGAAGTGCAGTTTTCATCTTGGGAAGAGAGCTGACCCCTGGGTGGACAAAATGGACAGCTTCCCTGTCTCCCCAGCCTCTGCTCTTCCTCCTAGATGGAGTCTTCTATGCCGCCTGGCACACTGCTGCTCCAGGTACCCGGGCGCCCTGAGCTCTTAAGCATACTGTGCCTCCAGGCCAAGCGCAGTAGGGTCTCCGACAGTGCCCCCCAGCACTGTTAGATGTTCTCTAGGACACGCTCCTGTACATCCAGGCCTGCTAACCCCATTCCAAACAGGATGAGTGGCAGGCATCAAAAAGCTGTTCAAAGCCAGGCGTGTTGGAGCACATTTATAATCCCCGCACTCAGGAAGCTGAGGATTGTTGCAAAAAAATTTTTTTAAATGTATTTTTGGTACAGAGTCTACAGGGTCTCACTAAGTAGATGGGACTTGTAGTGATCCTCCCATTTTCAGCCTCCCAAGTGCTGGGAATACAGGGTGCGCCACCACGCCCAGTCTCAATTGCTGTCTCAGTGTGCCCTGGGGGTGGGGCCGGCAGGGCAAGCCCGGGATCGAATCCCAGCAGCTGTGCTCTGCCTAAGCAGGCGCTTTAGTCTGCTGAGCTATCTGGCAGGCCTTGTTATGATTTTGAGACAGGCCTGGGCTACAAAATGAGCTCAAAGCCAACCTGAACTGCATAATGAGACCCTGTCTCAAAATAAAAACTGAACAATAGCAAAAACATGCTGTTAAAAGCTATTACTATCTTCTCTGTTTTTTACAAGGTGTTTGTTTTGTTTTTTAGAGAACTTCAGAAGGACAGAATTATAGGACAGAGCCATTGTTGCTGTTACGCCTCCCATTTGCTTTTGCTCTCTTGCTCTTTGCCACTGCCACGAAAGGTTGCCCTCTGCCATGTGCTGCTCTGCCTTGCAGCCAGCTGAGCACGGACTGAAATCTCCAGTAACTGTGAGCTAAATAAGCCGTTCCTTCCTTAACAAAAAAAGAATTATAGGACAAGACAAATAACTATACAGTATTATGAAACTTGTCTATGTGTTAGAGTGTCTATCCCAACTTTCTCTATCATCTCAGGATTTCCACACTCAGGCTCACTGCATGAGCCAGGGGGCTTCTGACTCCCTAGTACGGGCACAAGGCCAGGGGTCCTCCCACTGTCGAACCTTTCCCAGGAAAATGGCCTGGAACTTCCCGCTCCTTCCCTGTCCCTGGACCTCCTCACACCTTGGGCGTCCAGCCTCTTGTCTGCGTAGACTTTGTAGGTGAAGGCATGCCGCAGGGCCAGGGCTGCGAAGAACATCTCCACGCAGATGATGAAGTCCTGGTAGCCAGCAGCCACAGTGCCCTCGCCCACGGAGACACGGGCTGAGTGGATCTTGGGGATGGCTCCACACTTCTCCAGGATGGCCAGCAGCATGCCTGGGCAGAGAGGCACTGTCTAGCCCAAACTTGGCCCCCTCCCAGGCCACCCTCTTCCCCTAAGCTCCACCAGATGCCCACGTGCCCTATGAAGATTGGAAGGGGTCATAGTTCCTCTTTTTGTTCCTCTAAAACAGAATGGTGACATAAAGCCAAGGCCTCCAGGAACTCCACTGCTCCAACTCCCTGTCAGCCACCAAAACCAGAACATCAATAATGACACAGAGCCACTGGGTTGCCTCCACCCAGGAAATGGGACCCCCAAAGTTTCCTAAGGGGCTGTGGAAAGCTCCAGATTTCATCCCTAGAAAGTGCACAGTGGGCTGAGGCCCCTCTGAGATCCATGTTGGCACTATAGCACAGTCCAGTGGTCTGGGCTCCACAGCCCTAGCGACATGAACAGAAGGAAGGGACGGGGCTCAGAGGATGGGGACACAGGCATTGGGAGGCTAGGAGGAGGCTGACCTTGCCAGAAGGAGAGGAAGATGACAGACTTGACCATGAAGAACTTGAGGACAGGGCTGTAAGGGCTGAGCAGCTCCCGGGTAGCGAAGTAGAAGAGGAAGAGGGCGTAGAGGGCCAGACTGACAGAGATGTTGTAGATGATGGTCACATACAGGTAGCCGCTGGTGACACTGTAAAACGGGCACATGCTGCTAGGACCGAGCCTGCTGAGGGGCAGGGCTCAGCCTCTTCCGCCCTGACCTCAGCCGGTCCTCCCAGCTCTGCAATGAGCGCTGGAAGATGAGGTGGACAATAGGGGGCACTGGTAGCCCTCGACTTCCACTGCCTTCATACCATGTCCCATTCAGGGACCATGCTAGAGGCCACAGCCTGATGGCCAAATGACAAGTATCAAAGTAAATGACACCAAGCTTTCTCTGCTACCCTTTCATGTGGCCAAGTTACCTCCCCCAGCTGTCCCCTGCTCAGCTGCCTGGGCAGGTGGTGCACAGGTAGTGGTGGGTAGGACAGCTTACAAGCACAGGCCTAGAATGCAGTTACTTTCAGCAACCCTACTACATGGACAACTGACGGTGCAGGCGCTGTATATGGGGCCTTGGGAGTGGCCACTGCCCCTCTGGCACAGGGGGTCAAGTGCAAGGGTGACTGCTGCCAGGATCAGGCTGGAGGTGGAGGGAGACGTAAGCACCATGACAGCCAGCAAGCGCAGGGCCATGGGGCCTGTCTAGCTGCCCCCAGCCCTGAGCCGGGGTACTGCTGCGGAGCCAACATTCCTCCCAGGTGCCCAAGGGAAGACCCGCTGCTTACTCGAAGTCCCCGTCCCGGTACTTGCCGAAGGCCTGGAGGACCACGGTGCTGACGGCCATAAGTGGCTTTACCACGCAAAACTGTAACGTGGCCTGAGAGGGAGAGAGGGGGAGGTCAGGCTCAAGCATGTAAAAAGCACCTCCTCTAGGGGCTGGGCTGAGAATGAAATGTTGGGGACAGAGGGAAGGCTCCTGAGCGTCCCCGAGGAGACCTCTGTTGGCTTGGCAAGGGAGGAGAAATGTGGGAGGCAGTGACAATGCAGTACAGCTGTATTAGGATGGAACAGGGGACACAGGGGAAGAGCCAGGAGGGCAGGGCACAGGGGCAGGAGACACCATCAGAGGAGGCTTGGAGGGGAGGGAGCACCACAAAAGCATGGGGAGACAAGAGGGGCCACTCTCCCCCGCCACACAGAGGATAAGCTTAGACAAAGGCCCAGAGGCTGAGCCCAGGGGAGGAACAGCAGCAGGGGTGGCTGGGAAGACAGGTGTGCAGGTGCTGGCGGCCTCAGCACTCGGGGTGAGCCAGGCCCTGCCGAAGACTGCTGAGGGCCCCTCCTGCCCTCCTGGCCTACCCTATGGTTCCCTGATCCATGCTCTAGGTCCAGCCCTGGCCTCCCGACCTGCACTGGAGACAGCCCACAGGAATGGCAAGTAGGGACAGGACACAGGACACAGGACATGACTCAGGCATTAACTCTGGAGTCCCCAAAGCTCAGACTGAATGAAGGCCTAGCAAACGGGGCATAAGCAGCCCCTCAGCCACGGGCCACTGCTACGGGCCACTGCTACGGGCCACTGCTACGGGCACAGAAGTGCCGACAAGCAGCGTCCTCCCGGAGGTCTGCTCTCAGTGCAGGCTCTGCGGACCTGCTCGGCCAACAGATGTCCTTGGCCAGGCTCCCACAATCCTGCAGAGGCCCTACAAACTCTGGGGGTGTCCATGGGCCCCAGAACCACATGCCCCACAAACTAGCCCACCTATGTACAAGGCCCCCATGATTTGGAGTGGGGCTAGGCAGGGAGGCTTCCAGGCACTGGGCTGCAGCAGAGAGCAGCTTGTGCTTTGGGACCGCCACACAAGAGGCACATGTGACAGGGAGGGCTGCCAGAAAACACCACAGAAGTCCCTGGGCCCCAAACCCTGGCAGGAAGAAGTGGGACAGACTCCCTGTGGGAAACAGGAAAGCAGCAGCAGCAGGTCACACAGAGTGCAGGGGAGGAGCTGGCCAGCTTACTGTGATGCTATCGCTATCTCCTGTCACAGATGAAGAAACCGAGGCACTGAGCAGCCCAAGTGGCAAATGCAACAGTGGAATCCAAGCCACCAGGCACCAGAGTCGTTGCCAACCTCACCCTGTGTCCGCCTATGGTTTCCAGGACAGGCTGGATGTCGTGTCACCTGGGGAGCCTCAAGTGCATGCCCTTCCGGCTGTCCCAGACCTTCTCCATCAAGCTGGGTGGGACACCAGCCTGGGACTCTCCTCTGAACAAGTGCTCTGGGAGCACCCTGAGTGCTGAGCCCCTTTGGGGCTCGGAACGGGAAAGGGGCCAGGGCCCTCACGCATTCTTTCCTTCCACCGTCTTTCCTCTCTCCTCTCCTGCCAGCATCCAAGCCCACAGGGCTGGGGAATCATCCACAACTCAGTGGCATTTGCTGTGATCATGAGATGAAAACTTTGTGAACAATCTAATCCTCCAAGCAGGCCACGAGTCACTGCTGCAACTCGAACCTGGGCTGGTGGCAGAACCTCTCGAAAAGAGTCACTCTTGATGCCCTGCCCTGCCCTGCCCCTGGGACAACTTTAACTCCTTCCCTGCAACCCCAAGGTGAGAGTCTCAGGGACAGCCCCCAGAAGAACACAAGGAGACACAGCCGTGCAGGCCTTGGTCAGGAGGCCCTGAAGGTGTGCGGCCACGGGCCAGCCTCCAGCCACAGGCTTCATTTCCCTGCTGACTATGTGATGCTGGAGGGGCTGACAGCAAGCCTGTGGACACCAACACCAGGTCACCTAGATGCCACGATACTCTCAGACTCCCCCTAGCAGGAGCCGCCGCTCATTGAAAGCCTCACCTCCCTGCCCTTATCTGTGCCTTACAAGCACCCTTCAGGTAAGCATCATTTTACCCACTTCACAGAACAACAATCTATACTGGGGTCAGGGATAAAGCTCAGTGAGAGCCGTGATATAGCTCAGTGGCACAGTGCCTGCCTGCTGAGTGTGAAGTTCTGAGTTTGCTTCCCAGCACCAAAAATATCCACCCCAAAACAAAACACAACAACCCAAAACACTACACTCAGAGAAGTTAACTGAATTATCTGAGGTCACACAGTCAAAGGAGAAGCTAAAGTTCAGGGTGGATGGTCAGACACTCTAGCCCAGACACTGTGTGGGACAGCAGCATGCTGCCTCTAGCCAGCCACTGTGCACCCCAGGAGGGTAGCCAAGGGAACTAAAAGCAGTGGGACGTTCCACTAATGTGGGACGAAAGCAGACGCCACACAGGCCTATCTGTCCTGGATCTTTAGTGCCGAAGCTGGCCTGTCTCTGGTCACAGCCAGTAACTTCTGAAACCAAGATCCTAGAATCTCCTTTGGTTCAATCACACAGATACTTGGTCAAAAGGATCAAGACTCTGGGACCACCTCCTCCCACCCCAAGCTGTAGCATGCATTCCCAGGATGCTGTGCACTGGCCCCGAGCACATGCTGCCACGCGAGCAGCTGAGTCACGAGCCTAAAGGAATCCCACAGATGCTCCCAGCATGCTTCTCTCTTGGCCCAGGAGTAGACTGAGGTCACCAGTCTGCTCCCTGTCCAGGTGCTGACGATGACACTTACCTGTTTACAGAACCGCAGAAATCCAATAGAGTAGGTCTTTCCCCAGAGGCAGCATGTCCCGTACATGCAGCTGGACCTGGGAGAGCCAATGCAGGGGAAGGGCTGGTGAGCTGAGCAGCAGGACTTGGAAAAGACAGGCTGGGGGGGGGGGTCCTCACTCACACTAGACAAACAGCAGAGCTGAGGTGGCCTGCGAGAGGAAGCCAAGCAGCAGGATACAAGGCAAGAGGGCTGCCTGGGCCACAGGGTAACAAACCAACTCAGATTATATGAAGTATAAAACCATCAAGGGAGAAACACTACAGGAAAGGACAAGGATGATAGGAAGACAGAGAAGGCGCATGCCAGAGATACCCCCAGGAGTCACATAAATGGCCTTCTTCAGGAAGTGCAGGAGAGATACAGCTGATCAAGGCTGTAGCCACAGAAGGTCTGTGTGTCCAACTGACCCCAGGACAGACCAAAGAAAATAAGGTCATGTGGGGCTCCGGGGAGACACCATACTCACTCGATGGGCTTCCCTCTGATTTCTGACATGATGGCGCTCTCTCCCCCAAGGTACTCATAGCACAAGCTCAGGAAATTGTAGATGACCAACGCTGTGGAGAGGCCCAAAGACAAGACTGAGACCAGGAGCATGGGTAAAGGGCAGGCAGAATCTTAAACAGCCACGGCCATGAGCAGCAACACGAGGAACCTCAGAGATCAGGTTGTGCAAAAGAAGCCAACATCCCATTTGTAAGTCTGAACTCAGGCACAGCTCAATCACACAGCAGGCAGACCAAACATGGCAGTGGCAGGCGAAGGAGGCCCGACTGCAGGGGTGGGGAGGGCTGGGGCGGCAGGACTGGCAGCGTGTAGTTCTGCAATGAACTGATATTGGCTTGCTAAGTATTGTTTTTTTTTTT
>NDGM011077351.1:0-14340 GCA_002564305.1 Octomys mimax
GGGCAGTCTTCTAGAGATGGTGATTAATTCATGATCCAGTGCTGGGATTATGGGTGTGAGGTCTACACCCATGGATAGACTGAATGCAATATAAGAAAGGGAAAGAGGCTTGTTGCCTCTGCTGCTGCCACCACTGCTCCTGCCTTTTTGTTCTTGCTGTTTTGCTGTTTCCCACTGCCATGAACTGCTGCCCTCTGCAGATGAGCATCAACTGAAACATCCATAAGCTGTGAGCTAAATAAACCTTTATCTCCTTAATTTGGGGTATCAAATATTTTGTCCCAGCAAGGAGAGACAGTCATGGAGACACACAGCTTACTGGAAGTTTCAGGATTCAATGAAAGCAGTCCTAAGAGTGCTAGAAATTCACAGCAGTAAAGCCTCACATTAAGAAAACAGAATGATCTCAAATAAACAACTTAATCTTGAAGCTAAGACTAGAGAAAGAAGAACAAATCAAACCCAATGCTCATAAGAGGGAGGAAATTGTAATAATCAGAACAGATATTAAAACAACTGAGACTAAGAAAACAACAGAAAAAGCCAATGAATAGAAGAGTTGGTTTCCTGAAAGATAAAATTGACAGACCCTTAGCTGCCCTTATCAAACAGAAAAAGACTCAAATTCATGCAGTTGGGAAAGAAAAGGGTGAAATCACAATGGATCCTGAAAAAATCCAGAAGAGCATTGATGACTACTTCAAGAACCTGTCCTTTATTCAGACAGAAAAAGAGTGGACAGATTCCTAGATATATATGAATTGCTAAAGCTGATTCAAAAAGATATAACAATTCTAAGTAACCCAATATCAGTCAATGAATAAAAATGTAATTGAAAATTTACCACCAAAGAAAAGCCCAGATCCTGATGGATTCACTGCTGAATTCCATAATAAATTTAGAGAACCTGTAATACCACTAATGGTGAAATTCTTTAATAAAATTGAAAGAGAATTTTACTCTGATACCAAAACAAAAGAAAGACTCAACCAAAAAAGCAATGGATAGGCCAATCTCCCTAGTGAACATAGATGCAAAGTCCTGAATAAGTTACTGGCAAACAAAATGCAGCAAATTATCAAGAAGATTATAAATCATGACCAAGCAAGATTCATCCCAGGGATGCAGGGATGGTTCAACGTATGTAAATCAATAAATATAATATAAACAAAGTCAAAGACAAAATCACATGATCATCTCAATAAATGCAGAAGAAAACATTTGACAAAGTCCAACATCCATTCATAATAAAAACCCTACAGAAAAATTGGAATAGATGTTCTTTATTTGAATCTGATAAAAGCCATCTATGACAAACCAATAGCCAACATCATAGTAAATGGACAAAAACTGAAAGCTTTCACTCTAAAATCAAGGACAAGACAAGGTTGTTCACTATTGATACTTCTATTCAATATTGCTGGAAATGTTAGCCTAAGTAATTAGATAATGAAAGGAATAAGGGTAGGAAAAGAAGTTAAATTATTATTTTCAGGTGACATGATTTGTTACATTGAAGACCCAAAAAAGTCCATCAAAAGACATCTAGATTTAATAAGCAAATTCATTAGTATGGCTGGATACAAAGTAAACACCTGAAAATCAATAGCATTCCTATATATAAACAATAAACTCATTAACAGAGAAATTAGAGAAACCATATCTTTCACAATAGCATCCAAAAAAGTAAAATACTTAGGAATCAACCTAACAAAGTAGAAGATTTATAAGTTGAAAACGATAGTATTCTGAAAAACAAGCTCAAAGAGGATACTGAAAGAGCCCTGGCTCATGAGTAGGAAGTAACACCATTATTAAAATGGCCTTCCAACATTATTATGCAGATTTTAATATAATCCCAATTGAAATAACATTAACATATCTCACAAACCTACAGAAAATTGCTAAAATTCATCTGGAACCAGAAGAGACCTGGAATAGCAAAGGCAATTCTGGGCAACAAAGGCCAGGCATGGGGCATCACAATCCCTGACGTGAAATTATACTACAAAGCTACAGTGATAAAATCAGTATGNAAAAAAAAAAAAAAAAATCTGAGGATAAATGGAACAGATCAGAAGATACATAAACAACTTCAAACACATTCAGCTATCCTATCTTTGACAAAAGGGTCCAACATGTGTTCTGGAAGATAGCCACTTTAATAAATGGTATTGGAAAGACCAGCTTTCCTCATGACAAAGACCCATGTCTATTGCCACGCACTAAACTAAAATAGAAAGGGATCAAAGTTCTAAGTATTAAAATAGAAACACAATAGCCTGGAAGAGAAAATAGGCAAAACTCTTGAAGATATGAGTGTAGGCAAAGATCATGAATAACACCCTGCTCATACAGGAAATAATACAAAGAATCAACAACTGGGATCTCGTCCTATTAAAAACTGTTGTGCAGAAAAAAAAATCATGAACAGAGTCCAAAGACAACCCACAGAGAAAAAATTTTAGCCACCTGTCTCTCAGACAAAGGACTAATATCTAGAGCATGTAAAGAATGGAAAAAATCGGCCCCTCCCACCAAAATTAAAGACCTAATCCAAGAATGGAGATGTGAAATAAATATATACTTCTCAGTTGAAGAAATACAAATGGTGGCAAATAAATACATGAAAAAATGTACAGCATCACTGGTAATTTTAAAGATATAAATTAAAGCAATACTGAGATTCCATCTCATTCCAGAAAGAATGGCTATCAAGAAATCAACCAATAACAAATACTGGCTGACATGTAGGGAAAAAGGAACCCTTTAGATATTGTGAAGTAGAAATAAAATTTTCAAAAGAAAAGATGAACTATGAAGGGGGAAGGTGGAAAGGAAAGAAGTGAAAGGGAAAAGAAATGACAAAGGAGGAAATTGGAAACAAAGCTCTATAAATAAGGCCAGGAAGAGGGGTGAAGGTTGGGGAGGCTGTGGGGAAAAGAGAAATGAATATATATCATGTACAGGTATAGACGCCCAGTGTGATTGTTATGATATCTAAAGTGTACCGATATTCTTAGTAACAAATTTAAAAAAGAAAACTAAGCTCCAAATGGAATCAGAATGGTGTGATGTGGAGAAAGAAACAGAAAGAAAAGGAAAAAAGACTGAAGCAGAATAAGATGTACCTCAGCCTACAACAAATAATCTAGGAAGAGAAGCAATGAAGAAAAAGGCAACACTTCATTTGGATTCATCAGTCAGTTGCCCTGGGAATGTGAAACACATAAGTTCAGGAGATTAGATACATTCACTTTATGGCTGGGGGCCACAGAAGTTACATATGAAAAATACTGCTGAGGGAAATTACCTAAGGTCAGAAAGATGAATCACTGAATTAATAGGATGATACCTCCGATTTTCACAAAACTTGCCAAGTTTCTAGGAAAATGTAAAGAAAGCTGTTATCACAGAATTAAGTTGAAATGAACGTCTTAAAAAGGAGATTGTAGAAATACAAGCCATCTCACTCAACATTCCTGTAGTTCAAATTATTTTCTCCTACGGGAACATGCTACACACCAAACACACCAACACAGTAATTCCTCTATCAGGCAGGACAGACAGGCTGCTTTTGGAGGAGGGTTGTTTACCAGGAATCAAACTCAGGACCTCATGCCTGCCCAGCAAGCATTGTGCAGCTGAGCTATATCCCCAGGCCCAAATCAGCGATCAAACTCAGGACCTTGCACTTGCCAGGCAGGCACTTACTCCACTGAGCTACATCCCTGGTTGTAGACAGGGTGCTTTTGAAGATGGGCTCAAATCAGCACACAGTGGCCAGAGTCCTGCTGTTCCCCACACCTACCTGTAGAGGAGCATCTGGATCCATAGTAAACGGTGGGATCTTGTCAGCCCAAGGCAAGAATTTCTTAGTTTTGTGGTCCAGATAATAATCAAAAATTGTTCCCTGAGATGGAAATTTCACTGCTTTCATCTCTTTATGCCACCATCGACTAAAGTCAGCTTGATAATCAGAAAGCTGAAGAGAACAAGAGAAATCTTTATTTTACACTTAAAGGTAACTTTGGAAATACACAAAGCTTCAAATTCTGCTCAAGCCAGTGATCACAGCGCACAGAGCCAAAACCATCAAGGAAACTCCAGATATGGAACCAAGCATCACACCAAGAAAAATCGCACTAGACACTGCTGTGATGAGTGACACTACCATAGAGGCACAGAGCTTTGTGCCACATAGCCATGAGGTACAGATTTAGTGGAAACCATCCTAAAAAGCAAGGTAAAGTCAGGGGAACTATAGGGTCCTCCTCGGTTAGGTTATTCAATTCAATGGTGAACTGTTATTCAAAGTATTATGCTGGTTTCTACAGCACAATGGTAATAAAATAAATAGGCATTGATTTCTACTAATTTTTGCACAGGTTCATGGCAAACTAAGAAAAATTAGGATAATAGAGTATTTTAAAATGGGTATCATTATTTGATTTAAATACTTTTTATCTGTATAGCTCTTTGACCCCTTTGTTAAAATATTTTTCCTATAAAATTATGGTGGCTACAAATAGTATTTTTTAAAAAAATGTATTTTGTACAGGGTCTCACTATGCAGTTTAGGCTCATAGTGATCCTCCTGTTTGCAGCCTCCCCAGTGCTGGGATTACAGGCATGTGCCACCACTCCTGGACTCCGGTGGCTGGCCCAGCATACCTGGGGATGGTGCAGCATGTGGTACCAGGGATTGAACCCTGGTCCCTGTGTCTGCCTAAGTAAGCACTTAGTCCACTGAGTTATGTCACCGGTCCTAGCAAATAGTACTTTTGATAAATTCCTTCACCTCAAAAAGTAAATGCTGGCGATTGCATTCCTGTCACAAAACAGTACTGAAACACTGCTGGACTTTAACAGGCTACTGGGAATTCCTGCTTGAAGAAGCAAAGAGAGGAAGGCATGGGCTCACTTCCCACTAGGAAACAGAAAAGTCCAACAGAAAACACAGAGAGCAACTCCTGGCCTGTGAACGGACCACATGGAAGCGATCAGGCTATCTGGACTAGGAGGTGCTGGTTTTTTATACAATGATAGGTATATGTTCTTGATCCTAAAGGTTAAAAAACCAAAGGGAATGGTAATTGCATACCAGTAACAATCAAAACCCTCATAAATCCACAGGATTACTTGACCCAGGGTCTTATATCCATAGGATAGCCTGTCCTGGTGAATTTTGGTAAAATCTAAAAACACTATGCGTGTCCATTGCCTTTAGCAGCTGCGCCCTTTATCCAAGACCACAACTTCTATTTGTGAGAAAAACTTTTTTTTCAGTGACATCTTTGTGTCCATGGACGATGGATGGCCTGCTTTCAGTCCTGGACTGGTCACACATGCAGAGATATGGGGAAGGATGGCCACAGATAAGGATGTGAGCTGGGCTGGGAGCAGAGGGCCCTGTCACTGTCCTCCAGTCCCCCATTCATGCTGTCATGAATTCAAGCTCATTTAACTTGTTTTCAGACTACCCTGCAATGGTTGATACTTTGTGTCACCTTGAGTTTAGGATTTCAAGTGACTCAGCAGGGCGCCAGGGTCCTCACTTGAACATTCTCATTCTGTGCAAGAGGGCACCGAGAAGTGGAGAAGGCACCAGTGCTGCACCCCCTACCCCCGCCTCCCACCCCCACCCCTGACACCCCCTTTGCTCCTGCTGTTTTTGCTGCCTTCTGTTGCCATATACTGTTGTCCTCCGCTAACTAAATTTTTCCTTCCTTAAATTCAGGTGTTGGGTACTTTGTCTCAGCAATGAGAGAGAAGTAACCAAGACAGGCAGCCTAGCATGGCATTTTATCACCCTGTAAAATCTAGTCTTAAGCCAAAGCAGGCTGGGCTGAAATAATTCACAGGTTGTTTCCTTATCTGGCTCTATTTTTGTAGCAGTGTACATGTGACTCCTGTTTTTCATCAAAATGTACTAACAGTTACACTGGTAAAATTATTTTCATTGACAAATCTTCATACTTTTCAATAAAATGCATTTGCTTTACAGCACAGAAGCAAACAAGCAGGATCTCAGTCCTCACAGGGTCTGTCTGGGAGGCGTAGGGACAGGTGATGGGGAAAAGCAATTGAATACACAGGAAGTATGTAGGTCCCTTACATGTAAATCAGCTTTGCGCAAGAGCACCAGAGTGACTCACTCTAACGTAACATCTGGAGAAGCCAGCTTCATGGACCAGACCAACAGTGGGGGACCTGTGTGGCCCATGACAAGGCCAAAGCAACTTGTGTGATGGGTAGCAGCACTCAGTGTGCCCAGCTAACTGATGGCTGGCTGCCCTGAGGTCACTGCTTGTGTGCTTCAGTGACAGCCCAACCCCACAGTGTTTCTTGGAAACACTGGACTTTAGAGTCATTCAAGAAGTGTAAAGATGGACACTACAATGTTGACTACTTATTGTAGAAAGCTGTATTATGGGAGAAGACTAGCAAGATACAGCTTGTGGTGAATGTCACTAGCCAAGGAAATTGGAGAGGCCGAGGGAGGGAGTGCTGGGAGGAAGGGGAGAGCTCAGAAGGGCAAGATCTCCACTGAGCACCAACTTCCTGACCTGCAGGCCCGCAGAAGATGAAGGACGCTAGAAGAAAAACCATGGGGGAAGTGGAGTCCAGCTGGTCTCTGTGAAGGAGAAACCCCCACACAGGCAGCTTCCTTCAAGACCACAAGGTGTCCCCTCATGTGGCTTTCTCCCAGCAGCACTGGCTGCTCTTCAGAAGCACTTGGAGAATGGAGAGCTTGAAATGTGGCTTCTCACAAGGGTTGCAATGAGACCTATGAGGCCTGGGGAGGTCCAAATGTATCTATAGATGTAAGCTATGGTGACTTAGTGACAAGAAGCAGAACCAGCCCACAGGTTGCATCAGCCATTTACTTTGGAAGTAGCATTGAGTTAAACCAACAGAAACACGAGTCAGTCTTGGCTGTGATACTGTCCTATGTGAATCCCATGTACACAAGGAATGTCTCAGAAAGCCAGGAAAGCATGTGTAATCTATTCCTACCACAAGGATTCTAGGTACCAAGGGAGCACAATGACCATGAGAGGTTTTGAGGTTCCACAAAGATGTGGCCTCTGAGAGAACCAACTTGGGTGTGAGCCCTGCCATCTCTCCAGAGAGACCATGGGCTCAGTGCTTCACTGCTTTGAGCCAGAGCTCCCGCTACCCACACCCTCAGTGCAGAATTAGGACAGAAGTCATGGGAGAGAAAAATCTACCTTAGAGGTGGATGGTGGAGATAAGACCAGCATGTTTCCCACAGCCTGATGTATCTGAGCAGTGTATGAGTGCACGCGCCCATGTGTGTGTGTGTGTATGTGTGTGTGTGTGTGTGTGCGTGTGCATGTGCATGTATTTCATGTTTCCTATAAGAAATGAGAAGCCTCCAAAAGACTATGAAGAAATGCTGTGCATATCACAGGTTCACTTTGAGCTGAAGGAAAGACCAACAAAAAGAAACTGTCAGGGTTGACTATGGCTTACAAATACCAACCCTGGCACTGTGCGGGACTGATCAGAGTGAGAAGTGACAGGAGGGAGAAGGCTTTTTGGAAGGTCACCATATGCTATAGTCTGAACTGCTCCCTCCCACTAACAGTGCACTGACAGTATCTGGAGATGAAGCTTTAGGTTTTCATGATGTCACGACAGTGGGACCGTCCTGATGGATAAGGAGCTTGTAAGAAGAGACACAGAGCACTTTCTCTGTTACATGAGGATATGTGAGGCCCCAACAGACAGGAAGAGTCCTCTCCAGAACCAACCCTGGTGGCAGCCCAATCTTGGACTTCAGCTCCTAGCACCAGAAGGAATAAACTTGTTATGTAAATAAGATTTGCTGTGGTGGCCAAGCTGACGTTATGAGGGTCTGGGGGAATCTAAAGATGACCTGTTCCTGAATTAATGTTGTAGCGATGAGGAAAGGGAGGAGGCTGACTTAACAGGGGCTTTGTACATAAAACTGAGTGACTGAGATTATGGGATAAGAAAAAGAAAGTGTTCCCAGGTTGACTGGAGCAGCTGGGAGGAAAGCATTGCTAAAGAGAAAAAAGTAAAAATAAAAACAAAGTGCAAATGGGGGGTGGGGCAGCACTGTGTCTCAGGACATAGATGTGATGGCCGGACACGGGCAGAAACACGCAGCCTGGAGCCCAGAGCACGGCAGGTAGGCTGGGCTGAAGGCTACCAATGTGACCTTGCTGCTGATGACAATGACCAACAGCACCAGTAGGCCTGACTGCACAATGCACGGGCTCAGGAGAAAACAGCACAAGTAGTAGAGACTTGCAGTAACTAAGAAAGTGGACGTGGTGCATGTTTAAACTAGAAAGAACTTATAGTAAAGGGCACATGCTAGTAATAAAGAAATCAGTGTGCTAAGACTGAAGGAATCTTCTGAGAGAGATGAATGGCAATGCATCTTTTTACTGTAATCATTTAAGTTTAAACATTCACTGTAGTTTTTGTTCATACCTCAAACAGCAATTCCACCTCCACAAATAAGAGTGATTTCTATACCATCACTCAGCATACCTGATCCCGCAGTAGGGTGCCTCCAAATGCCCAGATACAGGCAAAGACAAAATAGACTTCATAAACTTCTTTTGGGCTGTCAGAAGGCACGTTTTCAGGAGTCAACAAACAATCCAGAAGAGCACAAATAGTCTGAAGAGAAAGAAATAGCAATCCATTTAGGGCAGTGGTACTGTCACAGTTAACAGGTTCAAAGGACTTTGTAATGCCACTTATCCTTATGAGATTATGTGATTTTCAGAATTCTAAGCAGTACATTGTGAAATACAAAAATTACTGCATTGTGTGTCTAAGTCAATAGTGGAATGTTTTGGTCATTTTTAATTAACTTGCTCTTCTATGTAATAAGCTATTAAAATAAGTTTAAATGATTCAATTAATAACCACTGGATAAATCAGAAATGCACATGAACAAATATGGAAAAATAAAAGTACATCTATGTTCACTTTTTTATAAGTTGGGAATAATATCAACAAAGCATTCTACAATCTACTTTCCTACTTAAGCACATATTGAAGATGTCTTTCCTTGTCCGTAGCATTGGGAATGACTTCCTAAGATTCAACTGCATGGATGGACAGACATTTATGAACAATTTCCCTCCCTGCAGACACGTGGTAAGCCACTTCCCAGCTTCCTGGCAGCCATTTTTCCACCTATTGTTGTAAATTTAGACCGCTGGACTTAACCTGTAACACTTTTTTGGACAGAGGATTAAATGTAACCTTGAAAGAAACACTCATCAGGCATTTGTTCTTCATGCCCTCCAGCAGAAGCAGCATTTTCTGTTGGTCCTAAGCATCCCCAAATTCAGAGCAAGCTTGTCAGTTCTGAGAGAAGCATAGCTGTAGAAGTCTTTACCACATGGAATAATCATGATGAATAGATTTGGGGGTTAGTTCCTTAACACACAAAAATAGCTGTCATTAATCAGCACTGGCACAGCCCCTTGACCCAAACACTCTTGCCCTAATTTGTGCGGGCAGCAGTAGAATTTTATCATGAGCACGGAGAACCAGGCAACCATGTTATAGTGTCTGTGCTTTGCTTTTCTAGCCAAGAAAGATGGAAAACTAATTTTTTTCATGTAAATAGCTGAGCACTTATTATATGTTAAAATCTCTCTTGACTTCTTTCTTACATTGTGCCATGCTTGTCAATTAGAAATAATCTTTTAACAGAACCAATTTTTCATCAAGAGAAATAGTGCAAAACCTGAAAGCTTGGCTATTTCTGCACAGAAACATGTTGGTTACAAACAAAACAAAGACTGAGAAGTCACAGTGTGAGTTTATTAAGTGAACACTTTGTCTACTAAGCCTGAAGATTTTATTTCTCTTGAAAACAGTACTGGAACACATTTTGAGCTTTGTGTCAGAAACGAACGTAAATTATATTTTAATGAACACTCCAAAAGAGTCATTATACTTTACTGAATGGAAAGAAGTTTCATATACTGGGAAACAGACATGTTAATTTTTTAAAGATAATCATTTTAAATTAGTCTCTTTTCCACTCATTTTCACATCAAATTCCTATGCTCATGAGCAACCACAGAAAACATACTATAAAACAATGATGCGAAAGGAACTAAGGATTAAATGCTATTTCTGCAAACTACAAAAGAGAGAAGCGAGAGCAAAAGTCCTATTAATTCCTTTTGACCTATTTTCACACTACTCTTGAATGAAGAAGTTCACACCACAGAGAATCACACAAACACACAAGTCAACTTGAGAAAGAACACCATCATGCTTTAGCAAGTATTACACCAGAGGAAGTCTAATTAGGCTAACCACATAATTAATTCATTATGAATAAATTCAGACCTGCTTTCAGAAATAAATTATACCTCAGATAATTACTGTTGAATACTATCGTTTACTTAATTGGTGTGTGAATTACCCAAAAACTTGAACTTTCCCTTCTTTTTATGCTTGCAACTATTTCTAATTTAGCTTCAAACAAATTTGGTAACATAGTAACTTAATAGTAACACAGTACTTAGAAACCAATTTTGCTCCTACAGGACTAGGAAAAAAAGGTTTCAAATTGTAAACCTATTGTGAATCTGATACACGTACAGGCCAGTGACACTTTTTCTTCCTGCTGAGATTATGAACACAACCTCTATTTCTGTGTACTGTGAATTGTTTTCATTTGCTTTCACGACAACAAATCATATATTCCCTGTCTCACAATGAGGATCAGAAAAAAAAAATCCCTGGAATATGATGAACTCTTTGTGCCGACTGACACACCTTCAGGAATATTTTTGGGAGAAGTCCGTGGGTGGCGATACCTATGTGGAAAAATTCAGATGCTTTCTCTTACCACCTGACTGGCATCTTTACTTTTACAGATTCATTTTATGCAGAAAACATATTGGGTACCTTCTCTGGGTAGGATATATAGACTCTAGAAAAATAAATAAGGCTGTTTCAACTTTTTTTTTTTTTTATAATTCTGTTCTAATACACTTGGGAGGAACTTGATTCAATAAATAGGAGCTTAGAACTAGGTCAATTTCTGTGGACAGAAAATGACTAAGTTCAGAGTCATAGAGCCGAAATGACAACAGTGTGATGCAGTGTGTTACTCAGAGGGGCTTGCAAAGAGCTGCAGCCCAGCCCTGGGGCTGGGGGTTGGGGGACTGGAGCAACTTAACAATTCTAGAATGCTTTCTGTCTTCTTGAGCAAGCAAAAACTTTGTCCAGGTCATGCTCCAACAGGACTAGAATGTCAAACGGTGCATTTGAAGACAAACCTGGACTAGGCTGTTTTCTGGAATAGAGGTGATGGTTTTAAAGCTGGTTCTCAGCTTGTCCAAACATGCAGGAATGTATTTATCGAAAAGAATAGTTAAATTGGCCTTTTCTGATTGATGCCGCCTTCGGTCGATCCAACTGGCCACATACCTGAAAAGGAACACAGAAAAGCTTTTACTGAACACGAGGCTTGAAAAGCAGAATTCTGCCGTGTCCAACGCTCCCCCTTCTGCACAGCTTGGTGCAGCACTTCACAGACATATTTAGCGCATTCGCTCCATTTCTCAAACTGCAAGTACTTTTAAATGGCTCTTTAAAAACTTGTTTTAATGGGCCATTTTTACCTTAATGAAAAGAATGTAAAAGAAACTCCTAATAGTGCTTAGAAGTCAAACATAATAGATAATAAGTAGGCCATTACTGCGCGTTTAGAAGGAAGTACGGTTTGTCATTTCCTAAGGGACGGAAACTATTTTCATGGTGGAGGCCTTATTTATGAAAACAGCTTGGCATCTTTCTTGATTAATCTTGGGATCAATTATTTAGTAATGAGAAATCAGTTACACATAAAGAGGAGAAAATTCCATAGGAGCTATTTTAAATTTCCTTCTATTTGAACTAGGCTCCATGTAACGCCAACTTGATAGCTGATAATGTGTTTCCCACAAAGGGCTCTGAAATGGTTATCTCATGATAAGCATTATCTTTTGAAATATACTTCTATACATAGGTGTATATACATACATCTATGCATATGCGTAAATATAATACATGTATGCACATATATATCTCAGGTGTTTCATGAGGATCAGAAAATCATATACAAGTGTATGTATACACACAGACACATACCTGAAGCTTACATATAATCTCATATATACTGTATCTGGAACATAGAACATTAATTTTGATACACTAAATAACTTTAACACCTTAAACTACTTATAATACAAAGCAAAGCATGACTTCATGGCATCCATAGTTGTTTCTAGGGTGAAATTAAGAGATGCTAAATGAAAAAAAATCTCTCACAAAGATGTGATGAAGCAGGTAGCAGTGATAATAAATACAATTGGCTACCAGTATAGGAGCAGGGTGGCCAGGGACACATCATGGCTATCCTTTGCTTTAAAAAATCAGGTTTTTCATTTTGAATATCAGAAGAAATTAAAGCAAAATGATCATGTTACTAAAAGCTCCGTGTGTTTTTCATGAGCTATTGCTATAGGGTTTTATTAGCTAGTCAACAACTTTACACTATTAGGTTCACCAAAAACTTTTTGGGGCTAACAGGGATGGTTTTTAGAGGGAGTCCAGTTGCATGAGAGTCATTTGGTAAAGTGGCTCTGGGTGTCAGTGATGGTGGGTGCAATGGGACAATTCAAATAGGTAGTAAGGATGGGGACAAACTTTTTCCTCCAGAAGAGCTTCAGGTTTACCAGACAAAGTCTCAGGACCAGTGGCCTGGAAGCTGTCTAGGTAGCCAAAATCTTCTGGCCTCTGAAACCTTGTCAATTTATTATTCAATAGTCTGGGAAATCTTCCTACATATAGTGCAGCCTGCATGCGAGCTTCGGGTCTGTCATCCACCTGGACGAGTGCGGAAGTCAGCAGCACAGGCTCCTGCTGCAGGCCTGTACGCAGGGCACGCCTGGGTTGCTGAATCTCTGCTTCCGGAAGTATACGCAGTCTACAGATAAAAGAATGAGACTGCACGAGTAGAAGACGGAAAGCTCATTCAACACGAAGGAGAAAATTACACAAAGCCCGAAGTACTTTAGGCTAACACAAGAGAGGAAAGGGGACAACTTACAATTGTGGCCATCAAAGTTATATAGCACTAAGCTCTTTTAGAATCAGATTAAACTCCAGATGCAACTTTAGTTTCTTATTATTATGTATAAACCAACCAATACATAATTTGGAAGATCTTACTTTTAATTTTGCACCCACCTTCAAATAATCTGTACAATTACAAATGAATTTTTAAAATTTATTACCTGTTTTTCCTTTCTCTATATATTCTCATCACTTTCTACTGCCAAAAAAAAAAAAAGAACAACAACAACAACAAAAAAAACAACTGTCATTGACTTTCATCTTTATAAATTTTCTTCTAATTCTTGTTTCTTTCTTTCCCATTATCTCAACATACAAGGGACTACAGCTGCGCACAGTGGCACACGTGTATAACCTTAGTATTCTGGAAGCTGAGGCAGGAGGATCACTGTGAATTTGAGGCCAGCCTGGTTTACATAGTGAGTTCAAGGCCCACCTGTACTACATAGAGAGATAGTGTCTCAAAAACAAATAAATAAAAATAAAATAAAAAATCAAAGGGGCTGGGGAGATGGCCCAGTAGAATATGCGCTTGTCTGGCAAGTGCAAGGGCCTGAGTTCAATCCCTGGTTCTGCCAAGTGGGGTGGGGGGAAGAAAAATCAATTACTTGATTCTTCTAGTAAACTTACTTAACACTCAGGACTAAAGTAGTATTTGATTACTTCAAATACATGAGGATATGGTTTTAAGAATATTGTTTAATCTTATGTGATACATTTCTGTAAAGTGTGGACACAATATTAATTTTGTTTTTTGGCAGTAGAAAGTGATAAAAATATATAAAGGAAAAAATACAGGTAATAAATTCTAAAAATTCATTTGTAATTGTAAAAATTATTTGAAGGTGGGTATAACACTGAAAATGAGATCTTCCAAATTATATATTAGTTGGTTTATACATAATAACAAGAAACTAAAGTTACATCTGGAGTTTAATCTGATTCTAAAAGAACTTACTATACTATATAACTTTGATGGCCACAACTGTAAGTTGTCCCCTTTCCTCTCTTGTGTTAGCCTAAAATACTTTGGGTTTTATTATTATTATTATTATTATTATTAAACTTTTTTTTTCTTTTTTAAAACATTTTATCTATTGTGTGTGTGTGTCCAGCTCCGCCCACCAGGGGGCGGGGCCGGCTGGCATGTGGTGCTGGGGGATTGAACCGTGGTCCCTGTGC
>NDGM011077372.1:0-16610 GCA_002564305.1 Octomys mimax
TAAACCATTTTACTGTTCCCAAAACCTTCGTTGCGATGACCTTCTTGTCCCCGCTGGCAGGCGGCGCTGATGTGAGGCTGCCCGGCCGCCGCTCCCTGAGCTGCTGCTGCCAGTGATGCAGGGCTTGGTGTCAGCAGCGCTGAGGGCGGGGAGGGCGGGCGGCTGCTGGGTCTCGGCCTCGCTGCTCACGGTTCCGGTGATGGTGACTGGGGGCTGCGGCTCCTCCCGGTGTGTGATGGTAACTAGGCCGGTGGCGGCGGTGGGGCTGCTCACGGCTCTCTGAGGTCCGCTCTCTGCTCCCGCTACGAATCGAACTCTATAAACTTTTAATAGCCACTCAAGAAAAGACATACAAGAAAAGTTGGAATTTTTTTGGTTTGGAATTTAAAGCCCAATATACTTTTCAAATGTGTGTTTCCTTTGATAGGATTCTCTTTCCTATAAATGACACTTTAGTGTCAGATCAACCAAGCAGTCCAGAAGCCTTTTCCTTTCTGCTTCCTCTTCTCTTGCCTTTCTCACAAAATCCACACACAAAATGTCTTTTCTCCACCTCTGTGCTTCTTCATAATTCTCTCTAAATCTAAGATCTCACTTAAGGTACTCAACAATAGCCTCTGTTTCTAATTTTTTTTCAGCATTAGATGAGAAACATTTCTCGGCAGAAAAATCTAACAAGACATTGAGACGATACAGCCCAATCCTTAATCTTATATGGAAATCATCTCCTACTTGTCCTTTTACTTTTATTTCCTCTATAGTTAATGGAATAAATAGATAATAGGCTCTTGAAAGTTAAAATCTCCCACTAATTGTACAGCAGTTAACCACTAGAAAGAATGTATGCAATGTGTTAACTATTGAAACTGTCCTACCAATTTGATTTGAAACTGTCTCATTGCTATTTGTTTATCAATAAAATTATGGGGGGAAAATCACACATTAAATAAATTTAAATGACTCTGGTTAACATTCAATTAGGATTGTTTAAATAATGTGATGTGATTAAATACAAAAATATCCTATGAATTTTAAGCACTCAAAAAAAATTAAAACAGCAACAGGATAAGATACTGTTGTAGATCACCAGGCGATGGTGGGAGATGCTGCCGATCCTCAGCACGGCAGAAATCTTCAGAAAGAAGACTCTCAAAGGCCAGAAGCGCAAGGATGAGTCAGTGTCACTTTTGTAAGTCTCTGAATTTTTAAAAAAATCTGACAGTATAGTGGCCTTGTTGCTTGTGTGGAGGGTCATTTTGGTTTTGGCTGCCTCAAAATGAGACCCATGCTGCTTCTTGAAGCTGGGCTAGCGTAAGTCATTTCCTTTAATTTGGGGAACTGTTTCATCTGCATACATCATGTAACTCACATGCTCTCAATATGCTTTCCAACAAAGTCATAGCACACCGGATTATTTTCTATATACCCTTCCTAGAGAAGTATCTGTAGATCAGATCACAGACAATATAGGCAAATTTTACAGTTTTTAATGTTATGAAAACAACTTCAGGTTTTATGGGCAGTAAAGTGGCGCACACCACTATGAGGTATTTTTATATATTAAAATGTCACCCTTCAAAATATTAACACTGTAAATGACTAATGTGAATTTAAGAGTCACACTAGTACATGCTTTAAAGCAAGAAAAAACTCATCACAAACAAAACTTAAGACACACACAGTATCTTCAACTGAATTATATCTAATTGGAGAGACTCATAGTTACTGTGAGTGCAGCGTGGCAAATATGAGAAAGGAGACGTAAAATTCCTACCTTGTGTCTGTTTCTTGTTCACTGCGTTATCCGCTTTATGTCGTTTCTAAAGTTTGAAAGCAAAAAGAACAACGGTGAAAGAGTGAATAGGATCCATAAAAGTGTCCCTAACAGAAGAGATTTCTTTTCGTTCATGTTTCTCAGAGTGCTTAATCCTTCTCCGTCAGGTACTCGGTGCGTGCGCACTGTGAGGAAGCTGCGACGGGAAGCATCAGGGGACACGCAGGAATGTGAAACCAGGAAGCGACTTCTTCACACAGTCCCGGTCTGTTCCTCAGCAGCATCTCACATCAGCGCATGGGTAAGACAGGAAGGTTAACGTGCCAGACTGTGTGAACGGAAAGGCTGGCTGAGTCTTTTTGCTTAAATAACTCACTTAAAAAAGATCGCCCAAGAGAATTATCAACGACAACTTCTACTTCATAATGGTGTTAAAATATTTTTTAGCTTCTTATGAAATTAATTATCTAATTAAGCTAAATGCATCACCTATAATTTAATGATAGGCTGGTCTGTCAATGATGAGGGCCGAACACTTCAACCATTTTCCTACAGCCTCTTCTCTACCCTACTCCCCTGGGCCCCCTCCACCACTGAATCACAACACCCCACTCTCATTTCTCTCCAAAGCACCTACAAGACTAAATGTTGAATAGGTGAGTTGCTCTAAGTCTAGAAGGGAGACTTGGAAGATACAGAAGCCAGGGTTTTATAGCAGGAGTAAGATAAAGAAACAGAAGGGCAGAGGAAAGATAGGAATTCGAGTGGCCTCTAGAGTTCAACTACAGGCTTTCCATGGCTTCTGTCTAAACTTACAGCACTGAGAATAACATACCAGACTCTGGTAACCATACACAAAAATGTGGACATTAACTAGTTCTTTGCTCAACAATCCTATCATGTAAAGTTCAAGGTCAAACTTAGCTGTGCATGCCTGACCATAACGTAAGTTGATGCAAATGTAAACCAAATGAATTCCTAGGTTTTCTACTTCATGGAAAACATGGTTTTTAGAATCTGAGTACATCTATGAAAACATTCTCCAAGGGCAAAGTGAAGAGTGGCAGTTAGCACTGCTCCGAGTTACAGCAACACCCAAGAGGAGTGGATAATAACTGGCAGCAAGAACGTGGTTCATGCAAATGGTCCACCTCTAGAAGGCACAGAATGCAAACCACAGCATCCAAATTGCCTCTGTGTAAGAACTGTTGAAAATGATTCTTACTACATCCACATGCACAAGTACACTATGGTTCTTTCTCAGTATACAATATTCATGAACAAATGTGTTTTGATGTAGACTTTGTAATGTGCATATTATTGCTTCCAAAAGGAGGACTTGCTAAAAAATAATCTTAAGTAATTTTAAAAATTCTGTTAAAGTTACAGCCTCAGAAGAAAATATTTTATATTTGTAAAATTCCAAAACTCTCTCACACTCTCTCCCTTTTCTTTCTTTGTTAAGAAAAATTGTGAGAAAATTAGAAAGTAACTAAAATAAATTTTGATCCAAAATAATAGTATTCATATATTCAAGTAGGCACACATTTCAGAAGCACAAATATTCCAAGAATAATGCAAGTCTACAACAAGTGATGGTCGGAGTTTTACCTGAGACAAAAGCTAATCCATGAAACATTTCATTTCAAACAGGAAATTTAATCTTAGTGTAACTTAAAACTATCTCAAACTTTGCTTTCCATCTCACAGAGTTCTTACACAGGAATATCTCTTTCGCCAACTGTCCCTCCATAGAATACATTAGGTTACCTGTCCAAAAGTCAGTGTATGTCTTTAGTACACTGAAAAAAAAAAGTTTGTGCTAATATTGTTTGGACAAGATATCCTGCCTAGATCTTGTAGTCTGAATAATGACTACCAAGACAGTATGCAATGTAAAAATTATTGAAACTCTCCTACTAACCTGTTTTGAAACTGTTTTATTGTTATTTTTTCTCTTTAAAATAAAAAAGACCAAAAAAAAGCATGTTAGATATACATAAAGATCCAGTCAGATACTAATCTTACAAATACAAAAAGAAAGCATGCATTTTTTTGTATTACAAATAGATATTATTCCCCCTAAAACTAACAGTTGAGAAAAAAGTAGCTATTCTCCAAGGTCAAATACCTGTACTGTCTTATAATAAAAATACTGTGAAAGACATATACTAAACTCCATTTAAGGGTAAAGAAGCTGAGGCTTAGCACAGCCATACAACCTGTCTCAGAGTGATGGAACTGGATTCCTCACTATGGAAACACTTTCCTCCCTAGGCATTTCCTACCACATCATTGCCTGCATTTTCTGCTGTGCCTTGGGCCTACCTAGTCTCCTCAGCCCCCATGTTGTATGGTGAGGAGATTCCTTACAATTTACTCTCTGGCCATCCTCACCTCTCTTCTACACTGTCTGTGACACCAGCCAAGAGGCTCATCTGAACTCCACATGGTTATAGCCCACTGCCTCCTTGACCTCCTTCCCTGGCAGTCACAAACACACTTTAGACTGTATCCAGAAGGCAACTTGTGACCTTAACACCCAAGACTTATTCCTTGGCTCGGACAGAGAGCCATATACCACTTATTGTCACAAGCCAAGAATCTGAGAGTTGTCCTTGCACCTTCTTCCTCTCCCTCTTTCACAGTTAATGTTTACTAAGTATTAGGTGCCAGGCCTTGCTAGTACTCCTGAGGGAACACCAATGAGCAGGAGCCCACACTCTTGCTCTCATGCAGCATATGTTCAAGTGGCTAGAGGCCAAATACGGACTGAGTGAAGAGGGTAGGTAGTAGGTGCCAAGAGCTGTCAACTGCACTCTCAGCTTTAAATCAAATGCCTTTCCCTACTTTTCAGCATTTCTGCATATCACTTAGTCTATTATATCTTCATCTTATATCAATGTCTAGATTATTTTCCTAATTTATTTTCTGCTGCTTAGCCAAAAAGATCTTTGAATGATGACAATATAGTCAACATTTATTTCTTAGTATACACTAGGCACTGTTTTAAGGACTTCATGTGTATTATTTAACTCACATCACAGCCCAGAATAATTTTTATCTCTTCTACTGGACTGTAAGACTCACGAAGCCCACTTTTACTCACGAGCACATTCCCAGTATTTGGTCACTGGCATACTGTAGCCTTTGGACAAGTATCCACTTAACAGTGAATGAAGTTCATTAGTGTTTATTCCAAAGAAGGAATGTTTTTACTAACAACTATCAATTTCACAAGCAACTGTGGCCTTTACCATAATAATTTGCTTTTAACATGACACAGTTTTTTTTTTTGCGGAACCGGGGATTGAACTCAGGCCCTTGTGCTTGCCGGGGAAGCATTTATTCCACTGAGCCATCTCGCTGGCCCCTAGCTTTTATTTTTTTTTTTTAAGTGTTCACCAGTTTAGAGCATGTTCAAGTAAGTATACATATCATTTGTTACTTACACATAGAAATATGAGAGACTGTAGTATGTTAGGCTATCAAAAGCATCAAGAGTTCATATTCACTGGTTGCATATGTCTTCACTATCTTACCAGTGGACAACTATGCTGTTTTAAAAATGACATTCCTTAATAGTACATGAAGGAAGGTTTACTAGTCTGTAAGGTCTGTCATATTCACTGAGGGACAAGGGGAAGTATTCAGTCTTTTACTTCTGAGGACATTTAGATAACACCCTCCATTTTCTATGTCACTGGTTCTAATATTAGGCCATAAACAGATGTAACAGGTAACATTTATGACTAAAATAAACAAGAAGTGACATCTCCATTCCCTTGACCCCTGATCCAACAACCACCAAGATGCCACACAGCAGAACTTTGATTCATTTGCACCGCTGAGGGATCACATAGAACAGAGGAACTACTTGTCTCCAACCTCAAGATCTGCAGTCTTTTTGAATTAGTGAAAAATAGACCTACCTAGTAAGCCACTGACAATTGGACCATGATTACTGCCATAGTAAACCATTAATGTATTCTAGTGTACACCCTAGTGAATGCCTGCCATCTAAGCAGTACTCTAAGTATTTCCATTGACTAGCTACACAAATTATGTATTCATTATAATTTCTGATAGGTAACTGTCCACCTATCTAAACTATTGCTTTTTTCTCTTTTCTAGAGAGTAAACATTTCAAACTTTCTATCACTTTATAGTTTGATATAAACTTGTTAACTCTTAGAGACATTTTTTTCTTGTATTTTTAGTACAAGGTCTACAGGGTCTCACTATACAGATTGGACTCATAGTGATCCTTCTGTTTTCAGCCTCCCAAGCACTGGGATTACAGGCATGCACTATAATGTCCAGTCTCTTAGAGATGATTTTTGGTTAAGAATTTAACACTGATTTCAGTGGAAGGAAAATTCACCTGACATTATTACTTCACAATACTATTATTATACCCTTCAATGACTTTGTGATTATAGTTTGCTTGCTTTCTTTCTTTCTTTCTTTCTTTCTTTCTTTCTTTTTGTGGCACCAGGGACTGAACTCACGACCCTTCATTTGCCAGGACAGCACTTATTCTACTGAGCTATCTCCCCAACCCCTATAGTTTTCTTTTTTCTAACAGTACTCAATTGTTATATTATGCCTATCAGATTTCTGTTTTAAAATATCCTGGATATAATTTCATTATGTATTTTCAAAGATAGGGCTCCTTCAAACCATAGAGTGCTTATAGCTTTACAAGAGAATCACATGTGCACACACACATGCACAGAGAGAGAGAGAGAGAGAGAGAGAGAGAGAGAGAGAGAGAGAGAGAGAGAGAAACATGGAGACAGAGACAGAGACAGAGACAGATAGGCAGTTTTGAAGCATATTTATAAAGCAGGGATCCAAACCAGACTCCTCAACTTGAACTCTAACAGGCCAAGTTGCTTGCTGCGTGCCCTGGACAAGATACCTTACCCCTCTGCTTTCTCTGCCTCATCTAATAAAAAGGGATCAATTATACCTTCCTGGGCTATTATAAGGGAGTTAGTAAATGTAACTAATATAGAACAAAGTGCATGGGACCAAGAAGAAGAGTAAGTGCTGATGTTTCTGTTGATGACTCTGCAGAGGTGGAAAGCAAAGAGCAGTACATGTAAATCACTTTCTCAGACAATAATGTCTCTCCAAATCCCAGATTACTTAGCCTTCTATGGAGATTAGTGTACAGCTTTCAAAGTCATTGGGGTAATTAAGTGAGAAAAATCTTAACAGAAACAATAGCCTAGGGGCCGGGGAGATAGCTCAGTGGAATAGGCGCTTGCCTGGCAAGTGCAAGGGCCTGAGTTCAATCCCTGGTTCTGAAAAAAAAAACCAAAACAAAACATAAAAACAAAAACACCAAACAATAGCCTAATGCCTAGTGAATAAAAAGTGCTCCATAAAAATCAAGTTAAAAAGGAACAGGGAATACAGAAAGCAAAGAAAGACTAAATGTAGTAAGACCAATCCTTGCCTACAGCCAAATCCAACCAATAATTTCAACGATGGAAAGTCTGCATGGTGCGATACAGACAAAGAGTCTCTGAAATTTCCCAGCTCATCGTGCTTATGAAGTGTGCTGTTTTCATTCAAGAGGGTAATGGTGCCCTACACAAGGCACCACACACTCAGCCTGTGTATCTACTCTTAGGCGCTTGCAAGCCTGCTCATCTGAATGTTCAGGGGCCGCATTTCTGATGGGCCTAGTGATAGTATGGATCATATCTTTTCTTAATAAATGTCAATGAAATAATGAAACACAAATAATTTTAATATTTGTGAAATTTAACACTTTCCCAGCCTTTCATTGCCTTGCCATTTGATTGCCCAAATGCTTAACAGGTTTATTCTGAATGGGTAAGAAAGAATTGTAAAAGAATGCAAAAAATATTAACCAAACATTGTCTTCCTCAAGTAAGACATTTAAAATAGGTAAAATCTAAGAGAAAAAAAACCCAGATGGGGGGTATTTTAGAAAGGGGAAATTCACTTCTCATTTTCTCTTCTACCATAGAATGCTAAAAGTAGCAAATATGAGGTTTCTGTCTTTTACTAAAATAAGATAAATGGAAAGGAAACTCAGAGCTACTGAAATAAGATGAGAACTTATTCAAGGTACTTACTATGGTGAAAACTATGGCATTTACATTTAAAATAAAAATGCAAAAATAATTTTTAGATAACTTATGTTACTTATAAAAATATTGTTCTAAGATAGTATTCTATTTATGTCAATTATTATATTAAATTTATTTTATTATTACACTATAAATTTTAGGAGAACACTATTAAGTATTAGGAATTAAAGAACACAAACATGTTAACCTAGTAAGAATTAACCTAAGTGATATACTTTACTCTATATACTTTAAAGTTGAATGAACATTTTAAGTAGCATGTGCCATAAATTAAATCAACTAATATTTCAAAAAATATACATATTAGTCATGTTTATGAAAATATTTAAATACTTACAATATCTTCTATTATCTCTTTGATAGCTGCCACAGCTAAAATAAATAAGAGAGGAACCAGTGTCGTATAGCGACCTGTCGGTGACACATCAGGTATTTGCTATTTGAAGGAAGAAATGAAAAAGCAAGAGAAATCTAATGAGAACGTGGAAGCTGGCAGTGAGTCTGAAACTACAGTGTCTTATTGTCTCCTAACACATGCCTCACTGATTCCAGGGTCCTGGGCGACCAACACTGGGTGGGGCGACTTGCCCTATCTACAAGTAGCCAGAGGAGCATGCTAGGAGCGCGATAAGCATACAGGATGCGCACCAGACTAGCGGCTACAGTGAGAACTGGCCAGGTGACATAAGATCACATGGTCATCACATCCCCAGGAGGGCAGAAAACAAAACAGAAAACAAAGTGCCCCCCATCCTAAGGGTACAATGATTAACTAGGAAAATATCCACACATTATCAGATGAATAAAGCCATTTATAAAACATATGTACTCTATAATTCCTTTTTGTTACCTAAGTCAATAAATAATGCTTAGCTGGAAAAAAGACTAGAGCCAAACATTGTAATTTTAACAGCTCTGGTGAGAGAAGTATTAATTATTTTATTTATGCTTTGCTGTGTTGTTTTTTTTTAAACTTTCTTTTTACAATGAACATATGCTACTTTTAATGATGTTTGTTTCCTAAAACATTTAACATTCTTCACATGGAGGCTGGGGAGATAGCTCAGTAGAATAAGCACTTGCCTGGCAGGCTCAGGGTCCTGACTTCAACCCCTGGTCCCACAAAAGCAAAAAACCAAAACCAAAAAAAAAAAAAAAAACAAAAAACAAAAAAACAAACTCTTCACGTGACATTTTGCATTCTAATGTTAACTACTTCAAAACAGAGTTAACATTTTAGGAAAAAGTGCCACCCTCCTTTATTGCTCCAAATGAGCAATACTTCCATATCAAATGCACAGAACATTTATAATAAGTTAGAAAAACATGAATTAAACTATGAAAAGAGAAAAAACAATTCCCACACTACTTGGAGCAGTGGCTGGAAACGTCTACCAAACGCAGGTTATCTCCACATTGAGGTAAGACTCAAAGATCAGTCATGGGCTTAACAGAAACATTGAATAAGACTTGAACCTTTGACCTTGAATTGAGGTTTTATGATGTGACTTTACCTGAAGCAGTGCAATAAAGAGAAAAAATGAATTAGCAGCTCTTCTGAACTGAGAGTAGAGAAATCTTGGGAGGAATGTAATTATGTTGTACTTTGCAGTGCTAGAAAACAGAAATGAAAAGTAGTATCAAACTCAGTTACTTTGTGAACAGCACTCACATGCACAAAATTCTGTTACTACCACATAAAATAAGGTAATGAATACTTGCTCAGTGTTTCAAATTGGGAGAATATCCCAAAGAATTATTAATTTAAATGAAAAATAGTGAAAGGACAAGGCTAAATTAATGACTTTTCCGTATGCTATCTTTTGTCTTCTTTAGTCAATTATTCTTAAAATTACCAGGAGCAGCTTACAAAGAAGCACAGCTATGGAGAAAATAGAGTGCTAACACAATCAATGATAGTAAACAATTAGCAATTAGAAGAGCACCAGACACTATCAGTAGAATGTCTTTCCGGATAATTTCAGGAAAATGGGAAATTTTCTGGAATCTGGCCTGAATTGTCTTTGTGACCTTTTAGAAACCTGGCAAGGGTGCTGCATTATATCCCTATCACTAAGAGTATGGCTACTTCTGCCTTGGAGAGATCCTCTGGATTAGGAAATATAAGGGAGATTAAAAGGGAGACTTGTCACACTCCCCAAATTAAGATGCATAATTCAAGAATTTGAAGTAGTAAATATTAATTTTAAATAAGTACAACTAAGATCTGGAAATGTTGCCACTGGTGAATAGTGAGAGTGCTGACATGGTGCCAGAGGCCACTTAGTGACTAGTGAGGACAGGGAGGCTTTCTTTTTGAGAGCAGGTCTTACTACGTCTTCCAGGCTGGCCTTTAACTCAGGGTGATCCTCCTGCCTCAGCCTCCTGAATGCTGGGATTTTAGGCATGTGCAGCATCACCCTGCCTAAGCGGCTGCTTTTTATATGATTTGTTGGACTGAAAACTGAACAGGGAGGTGAAGTAACTGTCATAACCCTTCATCCCTCAGCACCATACTAAGGTTCACACCTATTAAAAAACAATATTTAAAGGATATTCAGTAAAAGAAAGTAAATAAGTAAGTTAGTTGATCTTGGGGCAGAATTGCAAAGATCTCTCCAATAATGTTAAAACTTACTAACCAAAACAATACATTATTCTGTTCCTAGGTTTACAAGAATGGATTTACTACAACTTTCATATTCAGATACCACAAGCAGAACTGTTTAAGTGCAGGTACTGGGTCTTTCTGCTCCTTCCTACTTCTCATCAACATTTCATTATTGGATAGATGGAGAAACTGCCACCTGGCGCTGCTCGGAGGATGCAAGTACTGAGTGAGTCGAAAGCTCCTTACAGACATTTCGATGGTCACATCCAGCTGTGATGCCTCCTCTGTGACATTCCTTGGCAATTCTTACCTCACATGGTTATTGCAGAACTTTGTTAACTGAGGCTGGTTGATAAATATAGTCCTTATTTCCTCCTGGTCAGCCAGTGAGGTCTTCTCTGAAACATCATCTGTCTTCTCATAACCTTAAAAAGAGATAGTCTTCTTTTATTTTAATAGGAAACGGTTCATTCTACTATCCAGATCACATGCTATTTATGATTATATTTATATTATATTCTAGAATGTAAAATCTGATCAATGGTCCATGTTTCCCTTTATTGATGTTCTTTTTCATTTATGATAAAATGTAAAATCCCAACAGCTAATATTTCTATTATATTTTAAAGGCCTAACTTAATAGCCAAGTAAAAACTGGCCCCATTTCAAAAACTGAAACATCAACTTAAAATTTTTATAAATTTGGGCACTTATAAATGTCCAATTTATTTCTTCTTGTTATAAAAAGATATCCAAAAATAAAGTTTCACATGAGTTTATCTTATAGTTTAGGTAAAACCACTGAAACAAAGGTAATCTAAAATATATCCAAGACTCTGAGCATACATATTTACTGTTTCTGTTTTATTTAGATAAAATAAGAAAAGGATAAACATAAAGCTTTAAATCAATAACTACCACACAATCTAAGTCACTACAGTCATCTAGTCATTTCAATTCCAATGCAGCTGACGACAAATTTTAGGTTTCTTGAAGTCATTTGAAACCACGATGGGAACAATGAAGTAGACTCAATTAGACACCCTGTGGCACCCATGACCACACTTTTTAAGAAGACATACAAGATCTTGAAGAAGAGATAATGAAAACATTTTAAACTACCTATTGCATCTTTTGACAAAAGTTAAATGGAAGCCGGATGGACTAAGGTTCATCCCTTAGTCTTGGCCAGGGACCCCAACAGAACCGCATCTGAGAAACTTGTTTTTTTTTTCTCTTTTCTATTTAGCTAAGGTCCAGTCCTCTCCGGAGGCTGACTGACATGTGAGGTCTGTTCTATGCTGTTCAAGCAAAACACTTACCAGGAGGCTTTCTTGCTGCCTGTTTATGGATCAGTCTCCCCCTCCCAGAGTAGGAACGCCCTGGAGCTGAAGATGGTGTGCTATTCATTCTCACAACACCAGTCAAGGAACAGCAAGTATTCAACCAATGTTTGCCCAATAAATGGCAATGACAAAGGAGTAGTTAAATGATTTTTTTTTTTTTTTGAGGGTGAGCAAATGCTTCTCCACCCACTGATAAAGACAGGCCTGGTAGAGAGTTGGCAACAAATGAGACAGGGAAAGCCTGCCTGTGGGGTGTGGATAGCGTGTGAAGTAGGAGAGTCCCCAAGGTGTCCTGCAAAGGCATGGGCGTGAGCATGAGGCTGGAAGTGAGCAAGAGGTTACCAAGGCATGCAGGGGATACTAGGACAGTGGAGGTGCCACAGCACATGACAAGCAAGGTGGAGAGGGACACCACCCCAGCAGAGGAAGCACCCACACCAGCTCCCAGAGTCCTCTGATGCTACTGAAGTCTGGTGCTGGTTCTCTGCCTGGCAGCAAGCACAGAAAGCTCTCTAAGGGAAGAGACACGTTTTATACACACCACCATGGAGACCATGTGGCTCCTAATCAAGTCTAGTTATACCTATGTTAAGGTGTTAGATACACTTGTAGCTTTCCCCACAGCTACCCAGTTACTGGTGACATATTACATCATCCTGCAAATAGCTTTCCTTGTGGAGGTATACATAATTTCACATATGCATGTTCAAATGAAGTAGAGAATTCTTAAAAATCAGGCTGTGAATGTAGCTCAGAGGTAGACAGCAATTGGCTACCATGTGTGAATCTCTTGGTTCCCATTCACATACACACACACACACACACAAATCTTAGCTATGATTGAAAATCCTTCACTAAATCTTCCTCAAGGATGGCTCAAACCTCAGAATATAGTGCTTCTGGCACCTATCCTGGAGAGAGGTCTTCAGGAAAACCTGGTTTCCACTCTGGTCTAAGGGAGCTCCTCACACTGCATTTACTTGATGAAACTACATGTTGGAAGGGTCTGGCCTCTGGATGACCCTAGCTGAGGACTTAGAAATTATTCCTCACCATATATCCCCTTTACTGGGGCTTCAAATGATGCCAGAGAGAGCTGCATAGCGCATTTCACTCTCACATTAATCTCTATCAGGAACTTTTTATGGGGTAAAGGAGCCTCTCGATACAAGAGGGACTGGAATCAATCTTTTCCCTCACACAAGAGAGTAGCTGTTTAAGCATGGATTAGCAGGGTCTAAGCTAAGGCCTCATAATAAAGAACCTCTAAAAACAAATTCACCAAAAGGAGACAGGATAAATCTAGACTAGTGACTTATTCTTTAGAGCAGGGCCATAGAAAGGTCTGGAGGGTACTGGGGCAAAATACTGTGGATCCCACAGACTTTCTTTAGGCACTCTGGAAAAGCCTGACAAAAATGGTCTATGCAAAGCTGAACTGAAGCAGAACCTTGGGCCTTTGGGACCCCCTGATCAGGTGCACAGTGCAGGAAGATTTACACTGAAAGCATGGAGTGAAATCCTTAGCCAGTAAGAGTGGGTTAACATCCCTCTCCCATCTCCCCAGCACTGACAAGGCACCAGCAAGCTTGGCAGTGATGTGGAGACCCTATGAGCTCACACTTGGGACGCTCCCTCCCCCCAAAGTAGCTGACACACCGTGTAGACTTCTAGCAGGTGCATAGCAAGCTCAGAAATCCTGAATATTCTAATGATGGTACCTGGGAAAAAGACCTGAATTTTGGACATTTTGGAAAGTGAGAGTTAGCAGCTATTATAATTTGAATTGACTCTTATCTGACATTGTAGAAATATGCAAGTCAGGACTGGATATATGAGTAGCCTATCAAATCAGGAAGAAGAGATGCAAACTTTTTCTATTCAAATCAATGAGCCAATATTTTTTGAGGAAGGGGAATAATATAGTTCTGATCTCATACAGTATTTCTTCTGAGTTTTAGAGGTAAAATTCATTTTTCCACCCTGCTGTTAAAAATGAACAGATATCCTAGCCTTTAGACTTCTACTTAAAAAAAAAAAATTTCTCTGCAAACTGCCAATTTCACCATCCATGATGACCACCCAAAGAACTGCATGCACCTACATGAGGCTGCCCTGAGCTCTTGGGATACAGCAGCAACAGTGGTAACTGAGAAGAGAATCTCTCCACTCCATCTGAGAGAACACAGAACTAAGATGGCACAGGCACCATGCCTTCTATTATGCAGTTCTTCCCTTCAAGAAGGGAAGCCGTGTCCCTTATAATGCTTGGTAGTTCAGAGCGCTTGTTCACATAAACCACTATAACTTGCTAGATTTTAATCCACCTGTGTGAACTCCTAAGGACTAATGAGAACTGATCAACATTTATATCACCCTGTCACAGGAAACAGGAGAGTGAAATCACAGACTTAGTGATGGTCCTCAAAGAGTTGTCCCAATACGCTGGGCCCTCAGGAGCTTTCTTCATCTTTAAGCCATGCTACGGATGAAATTCACTGAGAGAAAATTTTAGTCACATTTTAATTCTCCAGTATATCCTCAAGCTTTCTTGAGCCTAATATAGAAGGGGAGACACACAATCATTGCACATTTAATGGCCATGGACTTCAAAGTTTTTGGTGGCCTGTTTCTTGAACTCTGCCAGCAACCTGTTTTCTCTGGGTTAGTAGCAAGGTGGTCCAGACTGAACTCTGAAATCTAACACGAAAGTAGTTGAAACTCTACTCTGAGTATAGTTCAATGGAGAGTATTTAGTAAACAGCAAGGCCAAGAAGAAGACATGGACTCAGTAAAATGCCTCATGCCTAATGCCTGATGCAGCGTTTACAGCTGAGTCTCACTGAAGTGAGAGGCTGGCCCACTCTCTCTCACTTGATGTCTCAGAGTGGTAATTCTTTACTTGTAATATCCAGTTACCTGCTTCTTCTGGTACATTAAAAACCTCCTGACTACCATACCTATGCTTTATAATAAGCCCTAAATGTGTGGTGAATTCACAAATGAGCAAAACCAGATTAGCAATGTGCCAGGAACAGATCCCCCTCTTACAGGAGACACAGGTTATCCAAGCCTGTAAGACTGATGTATAAACCCAAAGGAACAATTAGTAAATCTATGATGAGCAGTGATAGTCACAAGCACTAGAATAACTGAAGTGCCATAATCAATTCATATCTCCCAGCTGGCCTATGAAGAAGTTCAAATGACTAAGTGATACTGTACCTGGCAGGCACCTTAAGCAGCCCACCCACTAGAGTAGGGTGAAATATGAATCCCATGGGCTAGCACAGCCTGATGTGCCCAGTCCCACAGACAAGGTAGATGTTTCCACAGAGACAAATTCTTCAGTGTACTGGAATGCCTTGGCAAGGGGCCATGCTACTTCAGTTCTGCTGGATGCCACTTTTCTTCCCTTCTATGGAGCTGCCAATGTCTAACTCTGTGACTCACCTCTACTCTGACCATCTCCATCTTCAAATGTAAACTGATATTCAATCAACCAGTTGGACAGACCAACAGACCCTGAAGGCCCAGGAACTAACCTGCCTGCTCTGCAGGTGACTTTGTTCCTATCATGTGTTGATTTTCACAAAGCAATGAAGAGATACTGTTCTTTTGCAAATCTGCAAATACTCAGGAGCATCTCAACATGACCCTCAAGTTCAGACACACAACTAATGATGATAATGAGATAAATGCTCCCATTCCATTTTGGATTCTCTAGGAGAATCACTCAGGCACTAACTCTCCTGCCTTCAGGGCTCTCAGACACTTGACATCCATTAATGGCACCATTAGTTTTCTTAAAATTCCATGGAGCAAATTGGCAAGCACATTCACACACCCATTGCTTTAAGGAAAGGAGTTGCGCAGCCTCCTTCTCTACCACAGCACATGTCTGGAGTGGCTTCTAAAACATTTCAGCTTCCTTCAAGGTTGGATGCTGCAAGGGCTAAACTTAAATCCAGCCAAAATCAAGCCAGTTTTCCAGAATAGACTATTTTGGTCAAACTTTCATTGAAGTAAGTAGGGAAACGATTATTCCTTATTTATGTCAAATGAAACACACATAATTCAGTAATTCCAACTCTGTTGAAAATGCATATGTGATGTTTGTAACAAACTACTGTTGCAGGCAGCCAAGTCAGATAGAAATATTATAGGCAGTGAGACATGGCCAGGCCCTCAAGGAGACAACATGGAAGACAAGATACGCTGCAACCGTGAGAGAGATGGATGCCCCTGCTGTGGGCCAGACCTAAAGACTAACGATTGAACAAATGATGACCTCCCAAAAGATTAGCATCCAGGATTGACCATCATGCTGAGGAAGCCTGGAAGAATCATTAATCCGACTAGTACTGGCTAGCTACTGGACAAAGTCCTGTTCTATATTCATGCCTGCTTGCTATGTGACTTGCTTTCCTATTTGGTCCTGGACTTAATCAATTTTACCTGCACAATGGTGCTTGTAATCTCATTGGTTGACTATAGTTTTGTCCCACCTCATGCCCACCTAAGCAACTTTCCATGTTCTCCACCTCAGACCCCCATGGTTTTACTCTACAAAAGTTCCCATACCTATAATATTCAAATGATGGAACTAAATAAAAAAGGAGATACAGATGAATGTCCATTTAGTATTTGTGTGTTCAAAATGGTTGGTATAGATATATAGTTATTTTCTCTTAATGAATAGAGGGATTTGTTCTAATAGTGTTTGTAAATAGGATATCATGTCTGCA
>NDGM011077374.1:0-16709 GCA_002564305.1 Octomys mimax
AACTCAGGCCCTTGCACTTGCCAGGGAAGCGCTTATTCCACTGAGCCATCTCCTCGGCCCCCTGGCTGGCTTTCTTTAAGGTGTACATCAGACCCCGGTTCCTTTCTCAGCAGGGCCATCAGTGCCTCTTGTGTTTTCACAGGCAATAGTAAAGAAAAACCCAGGAGACCTAGCACAAGACTTCACACCAAGTCAGAGCTGAAGAAAAAAAGTTCTGGTGCAAACGCTTAGTCTTCAGACCACATCGAGTATCCTCTCGTACACTCTGTTGGGTGTACACGTACAGAGGCCTCTATTAATATGCTAGGACTGCTGGAACATAGAAGCAAATAGCAGGTAGTTTAAACAACAAGGTTTGGTGTCTCCAAGCTCTGGGGATAGAAGTCCTAAATCAAGGTATCAGCACTGCTGCTCCTTTCTTTGAGGAGAGAACACGCTCTGGGCCTTTTTCCTTGGCTTCTGATGGCTGTCTGCACCCCGTGCCCTTCACATCATCTTCCCTCTATAGGTGTCTCTCTGCCCCAACTTTCATATTTATGAGGACACCAGCCTACTGGATTAGGGCCCACCATAGTGACTTCACCTCAGCTAATTACAGCTGCCGTGTCATTTCCAAATAAGGTCGCATTCCGAGGTACAGGGAGTTAGGATTTCGACATATGAATGTGCAGGGAGGAAACTCTTCAACCTGCAACAAATTTTGTGGTGTAGGCAGACAAAAATCCCTTGTCTCCATGAGTCAGTTAAAATAAGTCCTTGGAAAAGGGAATTAATAAAAAGTCTGCAAAGCAAGCTTAGTGATGGCACTCTCAACGTCTCCATCTAGTCTGTTACTCTCGTCTTTTTTGCTAATATAACCACGGTGGAAATAAAAGAGTTTCTAAAAATAAAGCTTATTGGGAGCGAGCTGTGCCTCTACTCCAGGCTTCCCCTGCTACAGTGGTGTTTCTATAAAAGCTGCTCTACAGTGGCCGCACCGAGGGAGCCCCTCCTGCGGCCGTTTCAGCCATGCGTGTGGAGCTCTACACCAAAGCCAGTTCCACCTTCACCCTGCACTCAGTGATTTGGTCCCCAGAGCTCCTTGCCTAATCTCAGGCTCCTGCAGAATTCCTCTTTCCATTTTCCTGACAAACTCCATTCCCCACCCACCCCTGCCAATCCACCACACTGTTTTATTTTATTTATTATTTGTCCTTTGGGGACTCAGAATTCCCTCTCTTTGTTGATCTTGTCCTATCAGTCTCTGGCTTCAAGCTTTGTTTCTACCTTAGGTTTGTCTTTTGGGCTACATGGCCCCATCATATCTCTTTTTTGCACTGATTCTCCAGTAAACTAAAGATTTTTTGCTCTAATAAAATGATTAGGGCATAAAGTTGAAATAAGATACAGAGAGAGACCAAGATGAGAGGAACAAATTACAAATAATTTGAAAGGACAGATCAGCAATTCCTACATGACACTGCTCACGAAGCATAAGAAAAGAAGTATAGGCCTTTCCCAAGGCAAACAGAGGTTTGGAGACTCGTTACCACAATGCCTGGGTCAAGTTCTTTTACAGTTCTGTGTGTAGTTTTAAATGTTACCACAATATCAAGAATCTCCAAGATGTGTCACAGGCCCGGATCTTCCTCTTAAATCCAAGGGTCAAATTCCATTTCCTTCTAGGTATATCCCACCCAAAGCCTGCAGACTTGTTGTCTAACTTTAATGTTATAATAAAAATATTTTAAAATAAAGGAAGGTTTGTTACTTACAGACATTGACTATGTTATATATTTTAGATGTGGCCCAGAACAATACAGCCTGGGCAAAGCAAAAAAGTTAGATTTTTGTCTGAATGTATGAAAGACTTCTCAAACTCACTGTGTCTAAAACCCCACTCTTTACTTCTATCACTGGTCTCCAGATTGCCTTTCAGACTCACATTTACAGCAGTCTTTTTAAAACATAAATCAGAGCATGTCACTCTTCCACTCAAACCTTCTGTGATAGACTCTCAGCTGTCCCCAGCATCCAGTCTCCTTTCTTCTTCAGTGCCAGACCCTGCGCCTTTTGCCAGGCTAATGACTAACAACTGACTTTATTTCATCCTCTGTTGCAATTGATGTGTCCACAAAGCTGGACTGGAGCCCAAGGGACATGAGCAAAGTGGCATGGACACAGCCCGCCTCCCTTCCTTCTTCTGCCTGCTGAATGCTGTCTGCCATCAGACCCTGGATGAGGGTGGAAAGAGCCACCCAAGCAACCCTGGACGTCTTACTTTAATGCTGCCTGGGAGGGAACTCAACTTGCATTTCATTAAGTTATTATAGCAGCTGAACCTGTGCCCTCATTGTGTACCTGCCAATGTCTTGCTTCTGCAATTAGAAGTAACTGGAAATTCTTCCCAGGACTGATGGAGTCCCGCATGATCTTGCCCTTGACTAGCTCTTTGGCTTTTTTACCTCCCCCCCCCCCGCCCCCGAGGCTGCAGCCACCCTGGACAACCCACTCAGACTCAAAGACACCAAGAACACACCTCCCCCGGCTCTGTTTCCGTGATGCCACCTCAGGGAGCTCAGCCCGGCATCTGACACCTCACACATGCTTTGTTTTGCTTCATACAACTGTGTTGTTGTTGTTGTTGCTGTTGTCTGCCTTTGCCTCACTCCCAAGAACATGATCGGTTGCAGTTGTGTTGTTGACTGCTTTAAGCACACAAAAACTCTCCTGAGTACTTAGTGGCAGAACAAACGAGCAAGCTTTTGCCTTTTCATCTGTGAAATGGGAACAGTAGTTTTTGCCACTAGGCTTGTGTGAAAATAAGAGGACATAATGCAGTGGGCTTGTGCGATACCTGGCACTGTGTAGGTGCTCAGGAGATAGATGCCCTATTTGTAAGCCTGCCTTTCCTGTCCCTGCATAGTTTCCTATGTAAGAGTGGAAGTTGGGGCTTTGTCGGGCCCCAAGCAAGTCCCCTTCCTAGGGCAACTCTCCGTGTTGCAGTTTATCTTTGTCCATTTACCACTTCCTCAGTCTACCCCACATTTGCCTCCATTCACTGGCAATATCCATTCATTGGCTCTGCCGTTGGTCCAGAGAGCTCTGGAGCGGGCAGTGCTGCCTCTCATCATTGCTGTGACCGTATCCAAGCCTGGACTACTCAGAAACAAGAGCCAGTCTCCAGAGAGCATCCTTAGGGGGTGCTCACTGCTGACCATGTCTTTCAAGTTGGCAGAGGGAAAGTGCTTTGTGCCTTGCTTTTCTCCAACTTGAACACTGCTTTGCTGATTTAGCACAAATGTCCCATAAAAACTGGCGTCCAGGGAGCAGATACTGAGCTTGGAAAGTTTTATCCCAAAAAGAGAATTTGTCATAAATTTGTGAGTGACTGAAATGTGAGGTGAGGGGCTGAAGCTGTCGGGAGTGGGACTGAATGGCAGCCGTTTTACAGCTTCCGTGATTGGATTTCCTCTCGTGAATCCTCCACAACTCCCTCATGCCCCGCCCCTCCTTGTGACCCTTGGCAGAAGGCAGCATTACCCTGTTCACCTGCTGAAAGGGAGATTAGGACTGTTACCAACAAAGCTACTTCCCATGCTAAAAAGAGGTTCTTGGATCAAGTTTTCTCTCTATGGTCACTGAAAATGACAATTCATTTCTTCTCCACCATCCAAATGCTATCTCCAGATGCACACGTGTGGATTCCATTGAAGTCAGAGAGGCCCTAAGCACATCTGAGGTCTCTCTTTGGTAGCCAGAACATGGTGCTATAAAGAAAAGCACTAGAGCAGGTGTGGGGGGGGGCATGGGTGCGGGTATGTGGGTGGGTGTGCGTGTGTATCTATGGGCAGAAAATTCTTAGTAAAACTTAAGGCTATTTTTGAGGCCTTCTGTCGTAAGAGAAACCCTCTGGTTGTTCTGAGCATCCTGTACTGCCTGTGTTGAACTGGAAGGGTGGAAATAATCGAAAAGGTCTGTTGATAACAGTTGTCTGGTAAGTGGATATAGGAGGCCTGGGGTGAGGAGGCAGACGGCAGAGTAGCTGACAGAAGCATGCATGGGTCCTGAGGCTGCCGGCCTGGGTTCCTATCCCAGCCCTTTCCCTTCTAGCTCTGTACTTAAGGAAAATCACTTTACCTTCTCAAAGCATAGGCTCTTGGGACTTCCTATCTTCTTGGTCAAGTGGCGAATACGTTGTGAGTGCCTGGCAGGTCTTGAACGCTCAAGTGGTAGCCATTAAGGTCAGCTTTCTGGTCTCTGGGCTGTTCCCATTCACAGAGTCGGGCCCTCTCACCTCCACAACCAGCTCTGCCCCGACCAGCGGCTCGAGACTGCAGCGCCAAGCTCTTCTCAGGATCTGCCCTCGCTGAAGTCAATTTCTGTTCTCGCTTCTGCTTTTGCCAGCCACGGTAAACCCGTGCATTCTAGCTGAAGTGGCTGATAATGGGTATTTGTTCCAATCCTCACAAAACATAAAACTCAAGTAAAACAATCTTTTCCTAGCGTTCGGGTCCTTCCATGCAAAACTCGTGGTTATAGTTGTCTGCATAGCAACTTGTTGAAAGTCAGTTCCTGCCACTAGATTATAAGCTTCGTGAGACCCATTTTGCTCAGAGTGCTTAGAACACAGCAGGCTCTAGGGGAACACTAGCTGGACAAAGAATAGAATAGAATGCAGAAGTGCGTGAGCACCGCGCAGCACATATTAATGCCAGGTGCTAGCATTATTATGAACTATCATATAAATACAAAGCGATTGGTTGTGGGGTTGCCCCACTGAACCAACTGCTGTATGTATTGAAAGCTTTTCATTTTACAGCTTTTAGACATATCATTTCTACTTGAATAAGAATTATGCTTTTAGTCCTGTCTATGGAAATTCAACATGGAATATTGATCCAGGAGTAAAAAATACTGAATTTAATATTGCTTCTTTAGAAAAATATATCATTTTTTACATTTCTGAGTCTGCTTGTGTGAACACCTATATATTATCTTCATCTGTCCATTCATCAATTTATTCATATACTTACAAACTTTTTATTACATGCCTATGTAGTGGCAGGCACGGCTTTAAGAGCTGAGGGCACAATGATAAATGTAATTAGTGATCCTGTACTAGGCTCACTACCTGGGGCATGGGCATTGACCACAATGTATGTGGACAACTATGTCAAGGAGCATGCATGCCAGGGACCACGGAAATGCACAGGGGAATGGTGTAGAGGGTGGAGGAAGCCTTCAGGAACAGACGGTGCCTGAGCCAGTCTTAAAGGATGAGTGTGGGTTTCTAGGTGAAATAGATGAAAAGGCATATTCAGATATTGGAAAAAGCATACTATTTGCTGACTAAGGAAGATGCATGAGTGAAAGGACAGCTGAGGTCGTGAAGAGCTGGAGCTAAATTATCTGCCACGTTACACTTCGATTTTATGGATATTTGTGGATGGAGGGAGTGTGGTGAACTCCGTGTAACTCCACATGCAGCCCAGAAAGCTTGAAAGGATGCTGAGAATAAGAAGAAGAGTCTTGGTGAAGGAGTATTGTGCAAAGCCTTGTAGGCAGCTGCTAGCCATTTGCCCACTGCAGAAAGGGGCATAAGCAGTAATCTTCAGTGTTGCTTCTGCCAATTTGGAAATGTCAAAATACTATAGAGGACTTAATCTTGCTATGTGACGAGGATGTCCTAAAGAAAGGACAGCATGATGGGCATTTCCCTTCCCTCAAGAACGCACGGATGCACTTTGGTTCAAAGCAGGGGAATTGTTGAAGACAACATTATTCTTGCAGAAAGCCAAAGCAAGTGCTTTTGAAATCCTGATTTCATTCTGAATGCTTTGCAATCTATGCATTTAAAATCATTTTCTAAGTTGGGACAATGACACAAACATCCATACAACATAAGCTGGTGCGCATAAAGTTGGGCTGCCAGGTTGAGTTGAGCTGAAAAGTGCTGTTGCATGGTGTTTTCATTTAAAAATTCTCCTTATTATTTTTTAAAGAATTCTTGCTATAAATAAAAAATTATTATTATTCAAGTGCATGCTGAAACTGAATCATACCATTCTTACATAATTTTTCATTGGATTGTTGCAACCCATAAAGAAATCCAATTAAATTTCCCTTGCAGGCACAGGCCTTCATTCAGGGGGCCTTGAAAAAGCCGGTTTGTTGTATTGTATGGCAGGTCGATGAATTGAGAAGCAGAGAGGGCTTGTCCCGTTTCCTGTCCTGTGTGACATGATGTGAAGAGTCCGCCAGCAATGTTTCAAAGAGCTGCATTATCAGACAACATAAAGGCGCCCCATCCTTTCTGCTGCGGTGCCGCCGAGTGCGCACGTTCTGGTATCTCCAGCAGATGAGCAGTTTTGAGCATCGTATGGTTAACATATTGCTTTCCAGGTCTTCAGAGCTTTTGCTGTTATTATCCGAGAGACATCGGACACAGGGGTCGGGCGGAGAATGTCAGAGATGGCGATGTTTTTGAAGATGTTTGAAAGGAGTGTCTGATAAACCAGAGAGAAAGCAGAAGCCAATACGTTACGAATTATATTATTTTACCTTAATCTGTTACTTGGTTGTCATTTGAATTGTGTATGCATTTTCCTTCACTAATTTATACATTAGGTTGGATCTCAATTATATGTACACACACACAACTTCGGTTTTTAATTCTGCTTGAGCAGATACAAACAAAACACACGCCCATGTCCCCTCAGCTTACTGCCAGAGCAGCAAGAGGCCCTTCTCAACTTCTGCCATGCAACTGAAATGTCTCCAGCCAAGTGGTCCAATTCAGTCTGCTTATTAATTATCAGACTAGCAGTGGAAAACTAAGGTTAGAGAGCAAACAAAGAGAAAAACCCTGACAGGAACAAGGCTGAAGGATACCGTTCTTTATCTTTCTTTTCGAAGTGCTACCTCAAATGATTTTATGTGCTTTTTCCTCCACTGGCCTTTGGTATTATTTTTCATGGTGGTTCAAAACAGTAGCAATTGCCTAATTGTTTTGTTCTCTCATGTATCAGCAAACACAAGAAGCTTATTTCATTACAGCTTGGGTTTTATGGGACATGGATGTGCTCTCTCTCTCTCTCTCTCTCTCTCTCTCTCTCTCTCAACAGACACATCTCACAATCAAATTTTCAAAATAATTCACTTATGCCATTTCCCTGCACAAAGAACACAGGCTTGTATTTGTCTTGCTGTAGCACAGAGCAATGCTTTGATTGGTGACAAGATACATCGGCTGATAACATTATTTTATGTACAAATATTCTGGGGGCCCAGAGCACGCAGGACTGTGGATCTGTGCTTCCTGGGTAGGAAGCCACACCAAGGCATTCCAGCTCCATGTTTGCAAATTACTAATGTGTCCCAAGTGCTCTTTTATAGTTGGAGTCTGCAGTGAGGGTGACTGTCCATCCCTGGGGAGCGGGCAAAAAGTACAAAGCTGGACTAGTGCAACTCATGAAGGGTTCAGAACCCTCGCTCCTTGTTTGTGCGTTCTGAGTTTCTTACCAAAGAACATTTCCTCTCTCTTTTCTTGTTTTCTAAGTACAGTTATGTGGGCTTGAGAGTATCCAACTGTAGTGCGGTCAGAGGAGCATCTCCCATGCAACGCTTATAAGAACCGTTGAAACCCAGTTCTTTTTGACATTTTCTTTCCAATGAAATAGTGACTTGGGCTGTTGTGTGTATGCATTCGTGTGTGTGCATGTGTGTGTGTGTGTGCATGTGTGTGTGTGGTTTCCCTGCGAAGGAACTCTCAGTTGTTCTTTAGTGTAAGAGTAAGCCCCTCTCATTCACCAACTCCTAATTGGACACAGACTCTCCCCCACAAACTGACCCAGGTCACCTAAAAAACCAATCTTGATGAACTATCAAATTTTCCCAGTCCTCCAGGGTCACAACCGCAAATCAGCCCTTTGCTGAATCTGGCCCGTGTTTTGGGTGTATAGTGAAACTTGAGCTCAGGGAAGACTCGACTGGGAGTTTAACCATGGACATTTCTCCAAGACGCTTTGTGTATTCCTTACCAGGATCCGAAGACACAAGACATATCTCTCTCTTTCTCTCTCTCTCTCTCTCTCTCTCTCTCTCTCACACACACACACACACACGGCAGCCCCAGAATCATAATTTCATTAGAAAAGAAAACTTCAAAAGGAATTCAGTTTCATTGGCTCTATCATAGCCTTGAGAAGAACCGTAACTGCTAACTGAATTATTTTCCCAAGAAAAACAAACACATTCTGAGTGATTATAAGAAATTTAAAAATAAGATAAGGCTCCAACGTTGCTTCTCTTGGTAGTGTGTGTGTTTTTTGTTTTTGTTTTTGTTTTTTCCGTTACCATCAGATGGCATTTATAAAATGTCCTTTGCTCGGTAGAGGAAATGGTACAGGACCCGGCCGGAGAGACCAGCTTCCTCCGTGCGTGTGCTCGTCCTCCAAGGGAGCTGAAGGAAATTCAGGGCTCCAGGGAATGTGGCCAGATTACCCTGCTCGGGAAGATGAACTCTATGTCTAATCAAGCCTCTAATTTGTTCTGAGGAATCTATTTGCTCTTCATTCTTCCCTTTGTAAACCAGAGCCGCTCATCAGCACACAGGACAATTAAATTACGCCAAGTACCTGGACCCGCAGCAGCAGCAGCAGCAGCAGCAGCAGCAGCAGCAGCGAGCAGAGGAGGTTAGGTGGAGAAAACATGTGATGCCGCGGAGCTCGCAGCCATTGTGGGAATGCGGAGGGGCAGGAGGGGTGAAGGGACATTTGTGCCTTAGGCGCCAACATAAGTCACCAACACGTCTCCAGTGGGCAGAGGGGTCACCCGGAAAGAAATGGGCTTCGGGAAATGGACGACGAGAGCAAGAGAGAACTCGGCAAGCTGGGAGGAGCACGAGGCCGCCTGGCTAGGAACCCAGCGTGGTGACACCACCTTACCGAGGCGAGAATGAAGGAAGTGCTCGGAACCGAGGCGGCGCGCGATGCCACTGGCCTGCACGTGGGCTTCCCGGGCGCCCTAGGACCCAGAGCGCGTGAAGGGGTGCAGCTGGACGCCATCAGCCACTGAAAACACAAAACCAAAACCACACCTCCCGAGCCCGGCTGGTTGTCCAAAGCAGCAGCCCGCGCATGGGCACCACACAGTGCCCAAACATTATAAGCAAAATCAGCCAGTTAATGGGCTCTCTTGTCTCGGGCCTGGACTGCTGCGTTGGCGGCTGCAGCCCCCGTGTGTGTCCAGCCGCAGACCCGCCCCGCGGTCCCCAGCTGGAACTCCGCAGGTGAGCGGCAGAGGGGCGCTGGGGGCAGCGGAGGAGCTGTGCGGGCGCGGTGCGCAGGTTCTCCTAAGGCCCAGCCCACCAGCACACTCAGCACCTTCCGGAAGCGTTCTGATCTGTGCGCACACTCCAGGAAGCGCCGTCATAACAGGCTCATTTTCATAAGACATTTGGCGCCCCTATTCCTCCACTCACACGTTGGATTACAATAGCAACGTTTTGTTTTGAGGACCTGGAAGTATTTGAAGGATTTTCTTGTAATCCTCTTTACAACACAAGTCAACAAATGACCTTCAGGGATGCTGTCCCCATTTGACACATGGGGACACCAAGGGGAAAAAGCGTCAGCTAGCCGCAGACTCCCACTTCTGGTTACAAACTGCACGGTGGATTCCAGCTGTGCACTTTTGGGCCCTATTAACGCTTGCAAGAAAAAGAGGCAAAACCACTTCGTTCTTAAATTAAGACGAGTAGAGCTGTTAGTTTTGCAGGCCACAGAGACTATAAAAATGTTGCTGTGGTGACATCCATAATGTGACAAATGTAGGAGTACAGCTGGATGCCATATCAAGAGAGGAGGCAAATACCATAATTGTATCATTTGCGATATTAATAAAAATAGTTCAGTTAAATTCAGGAAATACATGCTGTGTGCTATTTGTTGTATTTTGGGTAGGAGTCGAGGCAGGCTTCCCGGAGACTCTATTCTATTCTTTTTTTAAAAAAAATTGAAAGCCTGCATAGTGGCTTATGGCTGTAATGCCAGCACTTATGAGGCAGAAGCAGGAGGATTGCCGTGAGTTCAGGACCAGTCTGGGCTACATAGTGAGTTCAAGACCAGCCTGAACTACAAAGTGAGTCCCTGTTTCAAAAGAAAGAAAGACTATTATCAATGTGAATTAGTCCTACAGATTAGCTGGTGCTGTGTGGCAGATTTGTATAAGTCAGATGCCTATGCAGATCATTTCCACAGTCATCACCTTGCTCCTGCGTTCTTGAATAATCCACTGTTTATTGCCAGCAGTAGTGTTTTATCCCTAGAGGGAGGGATAGTCTTACATTTTCTGTAGGAGCCAGATGAGCGAGTACAGGCTTATGAAGATAGGAGTGGAAAAATAACCAACCCCTGCTCTCTTTCCCACCAGCCAACCTGGGAGAGGGAGGGGAAGAGCGCCAGCCCAAGGACTCCACTTGGTCATTGCGGGCGCCACTGCGGGACATCTGTGAGAAGGAGGAGAGAGCAATGCCACATGCTGAGGTCAGCAGGCCAGGAGTGTGGAGCCACGGCCAGAGCATGTGGAGTGTGGAGCCATGGCCAGAGTGTGGAGCTCACGGCAGAGAGGAAGGGAGGGGGCAGCTGTGGGGAAGTGATGCCACCTGATCCTTCTGCTCTGCTCCAGCCACCGTGATGTTGCCACCATGACCTCCATCATGGCTTGAAGGGAGATGACCACCAAGGGAAAGCAGACAGAGGATCCAAGTGCCCTGCGTTTGGCAGCTGTGGTCAGCAGGGCAGACGCCGCAGCCCACTCTGGAAGCCCTTTTGCAAAGGGAGGCTGCAGGGCTCTGGAGGACATGCAGCCTGAGAGTGATGAAACCAGCTCAGCAACCCGCAAAGGATGCGTTCCTCCTGCTGTAGGAATGTGGAAGTCACACACATAACCCAGTTCAGGGAACGGGCCACTCAGCTAAGTGCTGACTCTCCTGAGTTCTTCTAAGCCAGACAAACAAGGAGCCAGCAGCCTCCCACCAAATCTCCTGCGTGCTTTCCTTTTCAGTCTGTCCCTTATACTCAGGCCTCTTTCCTGACTAAATATGTCATTTCAGCCCTGCTCATTCTGCTTGTTTCCACGCTGGTGCTAATTCGAGCATGGCTCACTTCAGAGCTGACACCGCTCCTCCTCGTAAGCAGTTGTTTCCAGCCAGGCTCATCAGTGGCCTCTCAGTCCCTCTCAAGCATGGCGCCAGCTTTTCAAGATTCTGACAAGGTTCCCCTCTGTTGCTTAGGACTAGCCAGGTTGTCCTTTTCTGAGCATGTTATTGTCTCCTGTGGAGAGCAGACCCCCACCCCACCCCAGAGCCCATCACCTGCCTTTCCCATCAGCAACCAGGAACGCAGACTCCAGCAAAGACTGAGGAAAGCTGAGGTAGCATGAGAGGCCCAGGAAGTTGGGGCGCGGTGATGAAGACAGGGCCAATTAGTGACGCGCACTGGCATCTTCAACTGCTGCCCTAGGATGTAAGACATGGGACTGGAAGGGTTCCTTTCTCCTTTCTAGGGAGCACCAACCTGTTCCACCCCAAGTGTGATCTTATTTCTTTCAAGGCAATGGTTCTCCAGCTTTAATCTGCATCAGGGGAATTTGTCAAATATGCAAATTTATGGGCTCCTACCCCAGAAGGTCTGGTTCAGCAAACCCGAGGAGAAGCCCTGGAACTACATGTTTGACAAGCTCCCCTGAGATGCAGGCACAGGTGGCCTTAAACTACATTCTGTGAAACTCTGCTTTGTTGTCTTAAGCAAACAAAAATCTTCCACCTCCCTTAGGAACCCATCCAGGAATTTCAAAAGCTTCAGAAAATTCTTTCTTATATCTATTCCTGAGGGTGTTGGAGACTCACAATGACATTGCTTGAAAATAAAATAAATGCATCTCTAAGTCAGAAGAAGATAAAAAAAAACCAGGTGTCAGCCCTTGCCTACCCTCCCCAGCTCTCCCGTTCCTATTTTCTCCCAGCTAACTCCTCTGATAGGAAGCTCCTGCTGGCCCTGGAGGCCTGGAGGCTATCAGGACTCCAGGAAGGAGTGTGTTGGTAGCCTCAGTGCCCCCACGGGGAGAAGATGGGTCTGGACTTAAGCTCTCTGCCCTCCAGATCTAATTCTCAGGGGTAGCCGTGGGATGGGCATGACCCATAACCTGCCTCTGCCACCTCAAGCAGGCCACCACTACCTTCCAGACTAAGCATCAAATTTGGGGTTCTATCATGGCCCCCCACATTCTCAGACCCTATATTGCCTGCTTTGAGCTCCCCTGGATCCCATACCCTGATGTGGACAGTGTTCTCTTAGGGTCTGTGAAGCACACAGGCCTTGGTGCTCACTTTCTCTCCAGCACAATGATCAGCAATATTTGAGGATGGTGAATGTCACATTAGCATGTGTCTCCGAGTGACAGAGATGAGTGAGCTCTCTGCCAGTGTATGGGGCTCACAGTCTGAGAAAGAAACCTCTGCACTTTGAAGTCACCAAGCTTTGATGACAGTCTCACAACACAACTTTTCCTGTCCTTTCTTTTTAGCTCAAGCTATTGGCTGCAAATCTCTCCCCACTCAACAGATTGACAAACTACCAAAGTCCGAGCAGCCATGCTGCACATCGGGTCATGATTCGCTCCACTTGGCTGGCACTGGCTGGGCTCCGTGCCACGTGGGACGCTGTGTGTAGGCCGGCTGGCTGCTCCTTCTCATGGTGCATTTCCCCCGACTCACACCCCTCATGCCAATGGGGAGCCAGCCAGGGCCACTCTTCTCTCTCCTCCTGGGTGCCCAGCAGCTGCCCTGTGCCATCCAAGCTCCTTCGGAGGCTGATCTCACAGTGACAATGGGGTTGTTGTCTTCATGGCTCTGAGAGCGCGCCTCATCAGTATGAGCTTTTGCCAGAGTTGTGAGATTATTCCGAGCCTATCTGATCACACTGCCTCTATTTTTCATGACAGTGATAATGCCACTGCTCGCAGTAATCCATTTCTAGGAGTTGTCTTGTCTACCTTGTGCTCTAATTCCTAGGGACAGTTGCCAAGTGCGCCTCCTCCGACGCAAGCTCTGGCAGCTCACGTCACTATCTGGTTTTACAATGATGACAAATGAAATTACTGCAGGTCCTGGAGCCTCGGTCCCTGGAAACCATCAACAAGTCGACAGCTCCTTCTATTTGGCTTGTAACAAGCTCTTCCAGGCAACTAATCACCAGACAGGGTCTTCCACCCAGAATGCAGGGTTTTCATCTTATTTTGAAGAATTAATTGTGTGATCTCAGTTCTCAGATTATTCCTCATCAACAATTACAAAACTGCAGCTTAGTGCCGAAGGATAATCAGGATCCCAAACCCTGTGTAATGATGTAAAATGGCAACAATGTAAAGAGGTGCTATGGTGAAACCCCGAGTGAAATTGCAGAACATATGCGAATGCAAGGAAATAGCTTCTGACGTCAGTTTTTGTTATACTTACAATAAGTAAAACTGATTTAGCTGATATTGAGGTGAAAGGAGGCTTGGCTAAGGGGCACAAACTGTTCTTATCCCCTTTTGTAGGACTTTTCCCTTGCCCCTGCCCCTGACAGAGGGCTTTGCATTAGAACAGTGTTCAATGAATGCATAAAGATTTGAATTTAATGAATCTGGACTCATGCATAAAGATTTGTGCTTAGTGTACTGCAATGTGCTATGGAGCAGTGGCGAGGGGCATTAGGAGGGAGAGAGGACTATTCGAATATTAAATATAAATAAGTTAATTCTTTTCTTCTGCAAATATTTGTTGAGTGCCTCAGGTGTGCTACAGACAAAATTACTAGTCATGTGGCATCTGCATTGGAATGCAGAAGACTGAAAATAAATAACGGTGTTATTTCTTAACATTATTAAGAAAAACAGAATAACATAAGGGAGTGGAAAAGGATGATCAGAATGACCAGTGGAGCCTCTGAGCAGTAATATGAATGAATCAAGTGCTCCATAAGCAGCCAGCAATTGCAGAAAGTGGTTCAGGAAGATGAAACAGGAAGTGCAAAGGCCCGGAGGAGGGAGCTGGCATGCGCACTACAGTCAAAGTTGCCGAAGTGCTCAGAGAAAAATGTAAGATGATGAATCCTTCAAAGATAAAGCTGCGACAGATAGGCAGGGGCCGGAGGTTGTGGAGGCCTTATGTCACGGTGAAGACTTTGTCCGGAGGGGGAAGGGAAGCTGTTGAAAGATGTTGAACAAAGAATAATGTGATCTGACTTAAATTTTAGTAGAAAAAGCCCCTGCTGCAGGCTGGAGGATTGGTTATAGCTTACCAGGACCGGTTACACCTGCTTCTGTTGAGTTCCATCCTTCTTGATGAAGATTACCATCAGACTTTTATTTCGAGCTACGCTGATCACTGGACACCATCATGTTTGATGTTCCAAATAGTCTCACCTTTGTGTCCTGAGACCACTTTATCTCAGGAGCTCACTGTGGGGACAAAGTCAGACAAGGAGGATACCAAAGACAGTGCCACATGGATTGGAGAACATATGGAAGAATTTCTGGGTTCCGGGCGAGGAGGTCTGAGTAAGAGTAGAGTTTATGTCACCCTGCTGGCCCCTCCAACCTTCACAGCTAATAATTCTCAGCCCTGAAGAATGATGACACAGAATCAGGTCCAGTCTCACAGTATCCCAGCTTTGAGCAGTAACCGTGGGTGAGGCTTCAGAGAGCTTGGCTCCGTACCAGCTTGACTTGGTACCAAGCCGTTTTCAAAGGAAGGGTAAAGTATTTCTGAGGGCTGTTCCAGTAAAAGTCTCCTTTGGTCACTAAGAACTTCACAGGACACTTTGCCCAACCTAAGCATGACTTTGCAGTCTTTCGCAAGCTATGAAACACATCCAGATGCTTCGCTTTAGAGTACGAGGGAGGCAGGTAATGGATCCACAGACTGAGTGCAAAGGGAGTGAGCCTGTGGGCCGGCGGTGCCCTGGGCCAGGCTTCTGTGCTTCACCCGAAGAAAGAGGCCATTCGCCCAGGCTGAAATCGCAACTGGTACCAAATTCAGACTTATGACGGCCTGCCTCTGGGATGGCGACTTTCTCTGTTATATTAGAATATGTTTTGCAATAGTAAATACATCTATCTTGGGCAATTGGTGCACACACGTCTCTTAGTGCTTGCTACTGAGGACACCCCCCTCTCCCCTCTCATCGCTCACCTCCGGGTCCCTCCTGTCCCCACAGCGTCTGCCTGTTTCCTGCCACTGACGTTTGACTTTGCCCTTTACATTATTTGTACTTTGGCTTCTCATATAGGAGAAGCCACGCACTGCTTAAGTTGAGTGTCGGATTTATTTCACTCAGCTTTACGGTCTCAAGGTGCCTCTGTTCTCCTACAAAGGACTCAAATTTATCCTTCTTAATGGCTGAATGCAGAGGGTGTCTCCCTTCTTTCAGAAAGGTGCTCAGAAGAGACACAGCTGAATCAAGTGGGATTTCTGGGCTCAGTCTTTGAGGAGGCTCCATACTGATTTCCATAGGGATTGTGCTCCTTTACGTTCTACAACAATGCGGAAAGATTGTTTGTCTTCTGTAACCTCACCAGAATTTGTTGTTTCTTGGGTTCTTGATGATGGCCTTTGTTCCTGGATTAAGGAAGAATTTCACTGTTGTTTTAATTTCTCCAGCAGCCAAAGATTCTGAATATTTTTTGGGTGCTTATGATCATTTATACTGCTTATGAGAAGTGCCTATTTCATTTTAATAGCCCAGTTTTTTGTTTGTTTTTGTTTATATATTTGGTTGTTGCAGGGTCTCACTATGCAGTTTAGTCTCGTGGTGATTCTCCTGCTTTCAACCTCTCCCGCACTGGGATTACAGGCATGTACCACTACACCCAGACTCTGGCCGGCTCAACCCACCCTAGGGGTGGGACTGGTGCTGCATGTGGTGCTGGGAATTGAACTACAGTCCCTGAGCTTGCCTGAGCTTGCCTACGCAGGTGCTTTAGTCTGCTGAGCTGTCTCACCAGCCCCAGTAGCCCAGTGTTTGATTGAATGTTTTAGGAAGGCTTAATGTTTTTAGTTCCTTATATATTGTAAATATTAATCCTCTATCTTAGGAATAACTGGCAATTTTTTTCCTCACTCTGAAGGTTGTCACTTCACTCTGTTGGCTTTCTTTGTGTCCAGAGCATTTTAACTGACATGATATGATTTGCTGGTTGTTGGTGTTATTTGTCATGCATTTGAGATTCCTCTCAGAAAGTCCTTGCCTGTAATTATGTTTCCAAACATTTTTACCTATTTTGTCTTTCAAAAAATTTTGATGTTTCTCCTTTTGTGTATATGTTTTTTTATCACTTTTGATTTAATTTTAGCACAGGTTGAGAGACATGGGCCCACATGCGTTCTGCAGGTGGATGACCAGTTTTTTTTGGCACCATTTGTTAAATAAAATGCACTGTGACATGATACCTTACACAAAATACCCCCCAAAAAACTCCACCAGAACACAGAAATAATAAATTTAGCAAATTAGAAGGATAAAAAAATCGATACACAAAACAACAACATTCCTGCACACAATGTACACATTGAGAAAGAAATCAGGAAAACAAGGCCATTCACATGACTTCAAAAAATGATTAAGTTTGTTCAAGGGTCCTGAATAAACCGCTGAAAGAAGAAAAAAAAAATTGAAATTCATGAA